>PVHX01009557.1:0-34301 GCA_004024805.1 Geosciurus inauris
ATCATCTTTTTTCTGCCCCAGGCATTCCCCATGGCCCTCCCTGATTCTCCTTGGGCTGTCAGAGGAAAATCACCCCCTGGAGATCATTTAATGCCAACTTTCTTTTTTGCCCATCACGAGTCTGGCAAAGTCACACTGGAGGCAACCATTAGAGCTGCGAGTAAACCCTGATTTCCTGGCTAGGCCCAATGACCAGCCAGCAGCTCCAGCTTGGAGCAGTCCAGGTGGTCATCCCTGCCTCTCAGTCCCTCTTCCAGCCCTTGCCCTGGTTGGAGAGACTCTCACTGCTGCTCCCCACGTGGTTCTTCAGATCGTCCCTCCAGTTCACCCCTTTGGTGGGTGGTTGTCTGCCTGGGCACACTCCTGGGGACATGGCTCCTCCCAGAGGGACCTCAGGCTGCCCACATCTCCAGCTTGCCCAACACCTGGAGATTATGTGGATCTCAAATCTTCCTCCTCCTTCCTTATCCCTAGGTGGCTCTGAACAGAGGACAAGTGTCAACAGGCAGTATGCCCAGAGCTGCACTGATCAGTTCACCATAATGCAAAATGAGCCACTCATGAAACACAGGGGTTCCCAGGGCTCCCCTTAACCCACACGACATGCCAGAAATTCCCAAGCACAGACCTCTATGTAACAGTGAGAAATAATTTGCTGAAGAATATAATTTTAAGTAGTATTTATGGATTTTTCTCAATGCTAAAAGTAACACAATCATTATTTAAAATTTAGAAAATAGAAATTTTTAAAAGTAAATTAAAATCGCCCATTAGCCCATTATCAGGAGATCTGGTGACTGTGCCCTGGATCTCTCTCTCCCCCTCTCTCTTCCTCTCTCATTCCTCTACCCTCTGTTCTCATGCATGCACATATTTCTACACACAGACATGTGCACTGAATGTAGAGTTTTATCACTGTCAGAAGTACTAACCTACCTCCCTAAATATTTTTTACAGCATTTTTTTTTCTGAGTGGATGAGGCCCTCTCTTCCGTGGAAGGCCCACCACCCCACCCATGCCTCTGTCACACCCCTCTGGCTTTGCTTGTGCCCCTCCCCCTCTCTGCTGACTTTTCTCTCTCGACAATGAAAGGTCAGCTCTCCCTGTCCTGAGCCCAGCATCCCCTAAGCACAGCCCACCATCCTCCACTCTGTGCTGCAGAGAAATGAGGTCCCTGGCCCTCCGGGTGTGCGCGCTGCTCTTCCTCCTCTCCCATGGGCTCCTTGGCCCACAGCCTCCCAGAGCTCCTGCATCTGGGCAGCCCTTCTGCTCTGGGACTCATTTTTGGCCTTTTCCAGCAGAAAATTCTGCCATTGGGGTCTGTCTGCCAGTGGGTATCCACAAGGGCTCCCTAAATCCTTCCCGCAGGGCCCAAGTGGTAGGTGTGTCTGGGGGTCTCTGGGGATCCAAGGAGGCCTGGACCTCCTTTCATGAAACTGTGGGTGGAGGACAGGAGCTGACAAACTTCCAGGCCCCTAGGGAACCTCAGCATGAGTGGCCTGGACTCTGCAGTTGGAGGAGGGTTAAGGCCAATATGGTAACATATAATCCTGATATGCACATGAGGGGACATGGAAGGCCGGGAAAATAAGATGTGTTCACCTTCAGGATACCACATTTTACCTCAGTGACTCTCAATAAATGATGCATAGATATAGATAATTTTGGGGGATAGGGTTCTGGGGATTGAACTCAGAGTGCTTTATCACTGAGCTATCTCCTCAGTCCCTTTTTATTTTTGAAACAGGTTCTCACTAAACTGCTAAGGGTCTCACTAAGTTGCTGAGGCTGGCCTCAAACTTGCCATCCTCCTGACTCAATGTCTTAATCAGTATCTTTTAACATTACTGATATTCTACTTTAAGTTAAATTTTTTTATAGGGAAAATTCTCCTTGTCCTGATAGTAAATGTATGACCATTTCACCCCCACTCCCCTGAAAAGCCCATGGCTCTATTATTCAGAGCAACTGAAGCTGCAGAGCTAGTCCATGGCAGGACCTGGCCCGGGCCGCCAGAGTCACCCCACTGAAGCAGGCATGGCTGAAGTCCTGAATGGCAGACTCAGTTCTTCTGAGAGGGGTACAGGGCCAGCACTGTATGGCGGGCTAGGTAGCTTGTCAGATGCCACAGGAGCCTCATCTGAGGGGTACCTAACACATCCACGAGTTCGTAGATTTGGGCATTTATTACAATTTTCTACAAGTGCAAGAAAACTATTTGGGGAAGGAGTTGCTTTTTCTGATTCACACAAAGGCCTCAGAAGGGCTGGCATGAAGCGCCTTCTGGGTCCGACTGGCCATGGAATTATCCACACAGTCCATCCCTTGGCAGCCACGTGGGAGGCAGGGCTGCTGGGGAAGAGGCCAGCTAGCCATGGCAGGATGGTCAAAGGTCTTGCTTTGGCCTTAAAGCGGTGTTCACGGCCCAGGCCTGGACCTCAAGAGTTTCAGCTCCAAATGCCTGGCTTTCTGTGGTCTCTGGAGGTGATCAACACCCCTCCCCACTGTCCAGGCTTCCAAAAAGTGGTGTCATCTAGGCTGTGAGCAGGGGGAAGACATTGCCAAAATAACTCCAAGTCTCAGGCTAACTGCTCAGCAGGTCTACTCCTCCCAAGACAACTACAGGGGTCTTCAACATGGTGGCCTGGACAGTCAGTCTGTGAATGATCTTCATGCACCGTGATGTTCACGGAAGACTGACCTGTCCATCAGACCTGAGGGGACCTGGCAACTGGCCAGTGCTCTCTAGGCTCCATGCAGATCCCAGCTTGCCTGCAGATATATTTGGAAGGGTTAGCCAAGGAAGCAGGGGTCAGCTTTCTCCTGTCCACATGACAGCCCCTCCTAAGGATCCCAGTTCCTGCAGCCTCTGTGCACCCCCCAAACAAGGACATCATCATTTCTCAGGTTTTATTCTTGAGACCATCTCTACTTTTGGCCTCATTTTTCTCCTGCTGAAGAGCTAGTAGCGGATCATGTCAAGCAGGCTCTGGGGAGACATTTCAGAAGTGATTTGAACAGTCTCAGGGGAGGAGCAGACAGTAGGGACTGCAGCCCGTCTGCACTGGCAGGATCAGCCAGCACAGTGTCCTCTCGTCTTCATCCCCTGAGATAAAAGCACTCAAGGCTGTACATGTGTGAATGTGTGAGAGGCAGGAAAAAGGAAAGACAGGAAGGACCGGCAGCCTGGGGCCTTGGACAGTGGGACCTGGGGGCCGGCCCAAGCAGGAAACCCTCTCAGACTCGCATCCCACCCCCAGGATCGCTGGCGTGCAGTGCATGACCGTGCCTGGATACTCCAAGGGCTTTGGCTACCAGACAGGGCAGAGCTTCTCTGGAGAGTTTGACCACGCCTGGAATGCTGTGTACCTGGAGGGGAGATGGCACCTCCTGGACAGCACATGGGGCAGCGGCCTGGTGGACACTGCCACCTCCAAGTTTACCTTCCTGTGAGTACAAGTCGGGGTCCCGCTGGGTGTCTGGTGGGTGGGCTGGGAAGGCATGACGTTGAAGGAGGCAGCAGGCAGAGAAGGTTTGGTGGGAAGGAAAGAGAGGCTGGTGGCCTCACCTTGCTACTCGCTATGACATGAGCCACCTCTAGCCAGTTGTGAGGGCCCAGAACTTTCTGTGACCTCACCCTCCATAGACAAGTCCCTCCTCAGGCTCCCTATGGCTCCCTCCACCTAAACCCCATGGGCCTCCCGCATGGGTCCAGAAGGACAGGGCTGAGAGGTCTCCTTAGTTGTCAGCTTCAGGCCTGGCCTGTGTCACCATGCTTAGATGCCCAGATGTTCTCCTGCTGCCTCCTCACATATCAGGCTCCTCTCTGGATGGAGGAAGGGCTATGGTGTAGTGTGGGAAGGAGTCCTGTGGGCAGTCCAGACTCACCATGGGCCACAGAAGGGCAGGGTAGCAGGGTTGCAGACTGGACTGTTTTTACCCTGAAGGGCTCTGGTCGACCCTGGCCGCACACATTCTGAAGGATCATGATGTCTGTCAGCAGCTCAGATTCCCTTTTTTTTGGTACCAGGGATTGAACCCAGGGGTGCTTAACCACTGAGCCACACCTCCATCCCTTCTTATTTTTATCTGGAGGCAGGGCCTCACTAAGTTGCTGAGGCTGGCTTTGAACTTGTGAGCCTCCTACCTCAGCCTCCAGAATCACTGGGATTACAGACATGCACCACTGTGCCCAGCTTAGATTCCTTTTTATTCAGAAAATCAAGAATGTTCTCTTTCATTTCCACAGCTTCAGTCCTAACCCTCCCACACTCTGACAAACCACAAGCCACATGCCCACAACGTCCTGCACACAGGGCTCACATCCTCACAGACACTTCGTCACCTCCAGTGCTCTGAACACTGGTCCCCTTAGGTGGAGTGAAGCCTCCCCCATCTTGGATTGAGCCTCCCCATTCTTTTCTTGGTCACCATCATTGGCCTCCAGTCCTCTAGCTGGCCCCAGGGAGCCAAAGAACTCCCCACTGCACAGCCGCACAAGCGTAGATGGGGGGTACATGGAGGTGGGACGTTCAAGCACTTTGCCTTCTGTCCCACCCCCCGCCACACCCCTACTGCCAGCACCTGGCCCACAGGTTACATTATATTCTTCAAATTTCTTTTTAGCATTGAGAGGGGAACCATTTCTGCCCACTGGATAGCAAGCCACTCATAGCAGGCCACAATATCAAGCATGGCCTTCTTTTTTTGTTTTTTTTTAATTTTTTTTTAATTTTTTTTTTTTTAGTTGTAGATGAATGCAATATCTTTATTTTATTTATTTATTTGTATGTGGTGCTGAGGATCCAACCCAGTGACTCACGCATGCGAGGCAAGCGCTCTACCACTGAGCCACAGCCCCAGCCCAGCATGGCCTTCTTTTAAGAGGACCCTGGGACCCTGCCTTGGCTTCAATGTCCAGTCGCAGCCACTAAAGAGTCTCCAGTGGCCGTGTCAGAACAAAGATGGTGTCTGGTCCCATTCAGGGTGCCAGCAGGGCCCCTCCTGTGAGTGTGTCAATCAAAAGAAGCCTGAAAAGTTCCCCCCATAAGCCCTGCCTACCTGCAGAGCTGGGTGGGAGGGGTTGACCCACTCCCCCTTCCTGGCTCCTGACCAGCTCTTCCTCCTCCAGCTACAACGAATTCTACTTCCTCACCCACCCCGCACTGTTCATTGAGGACCACTTCCCGGACAATAAGAACTGGCAACTGCTAAAACCTCCTCAGTCTCTGAGGCAGTTTGAGAACAACATGTATCACAAAAGTGAATTCTACAACAAGGGGATGCTCAGCGCCCACCCAGAGACTTCCATGATCAGAACAGGTAACTGGGGGCACCAGGCTGGGGCCCCAGCGGCCGGGGCAGAGCCATCTGCTCTGTGTTGCTGGGAGCCCACCCTGCAGGGCCCTAGCCAGAGCCCATACGTGCACATGGGTGTGTGGGCGCCAGACAGCCAAGACCATCAGGGCAAAACATAGCCATAAGAACAGTACGTGTCAGAAGGCTAAGGATGTCCCAGCACCTGAGGGTGGGACGGCCAGGCCTGGAGGGGCCTACTGAGTGATTTCTTCTCAGCTCACATGCCAAAGGACAGGACTGTCTTGGCTCACATACACCCACCCAATCAGGAGCCCAACAGAAGCTGACCCGCCTGCTGTGTTCTCCTGGGCTTAGGCAGGGAGCGTGTCTGGGTCCCACAGAACTCATATTTGTGGGTCAGTGGTAGATCCAGTGAGCTCAGGGGCAAGGGCACTTCCTGGACAGGTGAAGGCAGTTCCCACCAGGATAGAGGGTAGGGCAGGCTGCCTTAGGGAGATGTCCAGTGTGCTGGGTTGCAGGAGATGGAGGACAGATCAGATGGACATGTAGCAGGCAGTGGGATCAGAGGAGAGGAGGGGGCAATAGGCCCCCCAACCTCCATACTCCAGCACCGCATGTTCCACAGGGCTCAAGCTGGCCTGCTCAGAAGTCCCTCCCTTTGGAAGCAGGATCCAGCCTTCTCTGGTCAGCTTCCCTGGGACTGGGGACTGTGCACCCATGGCTGGCCAGGGCTCACATTTGTGCCCCATCTACCCAGAGGGGCCAAGGCAGCTCGTTATATTTTCATACTTTGCAGAGCATGAAGGGCCAAACCTGAGGGGACAGAACTGTGGTCATGGGCTTTGAGAGGCCTTTCTCTGGAGGACTGTCTCTCATGCCTCTCTGAGGGCCCAGTGCCTGGTCCAGAGCTGGGTGTGCAGCTGGGCACCCAGCAGGGCTCAGAAGGCAGTGGGCACACCTCCCACACCTTGGCAAAGCAGTACCATCAGGGGGGGTGTTCTGGACAGGAGGACTGATCTCACATTGGCTATCAGCCAGGATGACCTGTGGGTGGTCCCTAACCCCACCCCACTCTGCAGGGCAATGGAGGGAGACAGGAAGCCCATTGCCCTCAGGTTAGCTCTGGCCACCTGTCCCTTCCATCTCACAGTGGTCTCCTTAACCAGTAGGCTGAGCTCCTGCATACTCTTTACAGTGACAAATGCCTGGCAGCTCTTGCTGCTAAAATAACAGTGTGAAGCTGCTCACTTTGAGAATCCGTTTCCCCACGCCTGCTTCAGACAGAGGCCTGTTCAACCTGTGTGGGTCATTGAGCCACAGGAAAGAATCGACCAGGCCACAGCGTCAAACTAATGTTGCTGAGTTGAGTTTGCCTTATAGAGAGACATAAAATTATGAACATCAGATTTCTTAATTTATAGTAATCTAAAACTTAATTTTATATCTGTGATACATAACAAAAAATATTTCTTGATGGTAGCAATTTACCATAAGAATAGAGATGGGAAGGAAGTAAAAGAGGGAAGCTAAGGGAGACAAACAGGAAGGGAAGAAAGGGGACCCCAAGATGGGGAGAGGGCAACAGGAGGCAGGAAGTTTGGGGAAATGCCACAGCTCCTACCCAGGGCCCCAAAGGGTCAACAGTCCTTTACTTAAGTCTTCCCAGCCATTCAGCTCCTTTGCCAAGAACACTCTGGGCCAGGCAATGTGACCAGGCTCTGAAACATGGCAGGAAATGGGACAGGTCCTTCCCAAAGATCCCACAGCCCAGCCGAGGACAGACGTTACACAGAAATGTTCACATAAATAATTACAACTGTGATAAGTTCTCTGAAGAGAGCCAGGGTCAGGAGAGAAGCTTCCTGAAAACTCAAGTTTGCCTGAAGGGTCAGAACAGATTTCTTAACAACTGAGCCTTTGAGGTGAGGTCTGACCAGGTTTGGGGGAAGGGCTCACAGTGAGCAAGGGTTAGACAGCCTGTTTCCATCCATGTACAGAGCTAGAAAGGATTGCTGGGCCTGGGGCAGGGCTGGGGGCGGCTTGTGAGAGAGGATAAGGCCAGGCTCTCAGAGAAGTCACTGCCCCTCCCTGTGGTCCTAGGACCCAGGGAGGACAGGTAGGTGAGTCCTCATGCTCTGTAAAACCCAGGAAATTGTTCTTTAAAGACAATGACCAGGACAGAGAAGTTTAAAATGTCAGGGCAAGGGAAAAAAGACAGAGGAAAAGGAGATGCAGAAGACCCTCGGGTGCACACACTGTGTCTTCCAAGTCCCATTCCAGAAACATGGCTCGAGTTTGCGTATGTGGAAAGCATGGGGAGAGGTGGGGGAGGGGAAGCACTTCACTCCCACCCTCTGGGCACAGTCTCCAAGAGTGAAGTCCTTCTGACTAGTTTTTAAGGGATTGTGTTCACATGACAGTTGTTGAGTCATAATGAACAGATGCTAGGAGCAGAACCTGAGACTTAGAGGAGATGGAGCCCTTTCTGGACCTTGATGGTGCTCTCTCCCCTGCTCTGGAGTAAGGCCAGGCTTCCAGGCAACCTTCATCTAATGTGAATCAAATGGGTGGAAGGATCCCATACAGCTGGGGGCAGATTTTTCTTGAGACCCCTGCTCTCAGCTCTCTCTAAAAGATCCACCTAAAGTGGGTAGAGGAACGCGTCCAATGGTGTGCGGCAGCTGGCTTATATATATCACGTTCAGTAACGTCACATCAATTGGTTCAAGTCAATCTTAGTGAAATATTTACACCACAGAAATGGGCAGAGTTTGGGATTTTTTTGTTTTGTTTTCCCCAGAGAGCCAGCTGTTAAGTATTTACCACACACAAGCACACACTGGACCCATCTCACCTGACCCCTAACTTTCTCTCCACAGTGAATGGAAAGGCCACAATCACCATTGAGAGCTGTGCCCCAACGCTGTTCATGTTTATGCTCAATGGCAAACAGGAGCATGGGCTGCTGAGCCTCAGGAAGAATGGCATGAAGCTGGAGGTGTACCCTCCAACCATGGGCACCCACAAGCTGCAGATCTTCGCCAAAGGCAACTCTGACATTTACAGCTCGGTGCTGGAGTACATGATCAAGTGCAACTACGTGGACCTAGGTGTCCGGCTGCCGGCTGAGCTTCACCAGCCTGTGGGCCCTAGCTGGTTCTCGGAGCAGATGGGCATTGTGAAGCCCTCCCACCCTGACCCCATCATCCACACCAGCGATGGGCGCTGCTCCATCAGTTTTGGTGTGGAAGAGGGCATCAGCGTCCTGGCTTCCCTACACGGAGACGATGGCCCCATCACTGAGGAGACACAGCGCCGCTACATCTTCCAGCTGCACCGGGAGAAGCGGATAGAGTTGAAAGTCCAGCTGCCCCATGCCGGCAAGTTCGCCCTCAAGATCTTTGTCAAGAAGAGACAGGAGCCAGGCAACTACGTCTTTGTCTTCAATTACCTCCTATGCTGCGCCAATACCAAGGTGAACTGGCCTGTGTTCCCTGAGAGCTTTGGCAATTGGGGGCAGGACAATGAGCTGCTGGAGCCTCTGTCGGGTGTGCTTCCTGCCAACCGGAACATCCCATTCAAATTGAAGCTGCATGGGATCGCCAAAGCCCTGGTGAAGGGGCAGGACACATGGCCCTTGACCCTGAACCATGAGGGCTACTGGGAGGGTAGCTGCAGCACAGCCGGGTGCCAGGAAGTCTACGTCATGGTGCTAGAGAATGCCAACCACAACTTCTACTCCTACATCCTGAAATACAAAGTGAACGCCCAGTGAGGGCCTGCACCCCACTCACACCCCCTCAGAGGGCCGCGGCCAGCCCTGCCCAGGGAGGGCCCGCGGAAGTGCAGAGAGCCCTGGACGCCACTGAGTCTGCACAAAATCACTTCTAGGCCTCTGCCTCGGTTTCCTTGCTCTGCTGCAGGTGCTGAGATATTTGTGTTCTAAAGGCTTCCCTCAGTGTGACCATAGCTGAAGGGACCGAGGCAAAGGCCTTTTAGAATATAAAGGTGCTATGTAAATCCGTGGTCTTGTGAACCGTACCCCAGTACCCAGATGCCCCCTTCTTGTGTTAATGCTACCATTGTTGTTAGAGGGCTGAGATGGGTCAGCAGGGCTATTGTCCAGGCTGCAAGTTTTCCACGTGAAACCTAGAGAATTCGCCTCCAGACCCCAGAGGAGCACGATTTGCCAGGTTGTCACCCCAAATCATGGAACCCCTTCCAAGTAGCACATGGTGTTTCTCCACAGCTCCTGGACCCAGGGAATGTTGGGTCTGACCCTCTCGTGCATTCCCGCTTCCTCTTCATTAACCACTGCTTGCTCTTCAGGAGCCCTGGAATAAAAAGGTGTGGAAAGGAAGGCGCCCGACTCCCAACTGGCTGGAGTCTATGCTTCCTTGATCCCTGCAGGTGGCCTGGAATGTGACCACAAGACGTAGGTGTCTGGGCAGGGACTGGAGGATGGATAATGACTTTGCAATCCTGCCACCTGAGTCTGAGGCTGTGAGGCCTGACTTGGGGCTCCTGACGAGTAGTCGGGGCAGTTGTTCTGGCCTAAGGCCTGAGGCTGCCCCCAGCCCTCTCCAGCCTGTGCCTCCCGTCCCACCCTCCTGGGAAGCCTCCAGAGGCCTGCTGGGTCTTTGGGGAGCCTTGCTGGTAACCTAAGTAGATCCCAGTGCCTGGGAGGGAAGGAGGGAGGCTGAGTGAGTAGTGTTCTGTTACATCAAAGTGCTCAGGACACTCAGATGCAACAGGGCTCTGCCTGCCCCAGAGTCCCTGCTGCATAGCTGGGCTGGGGGCACCTCCACTTGCCCTGGGAGCAGTTTGGGTGCTTGTACCTGAGAAAAAGTCTTATCCCATCTTCCTGTCTTTCTTTGAGATGAGACACACCTCTGTCTTTCACCAGTCCTGTCTTCTGTGGGGGACCGTTCAGGGTCCTTTGCTTGCTCAGTCCTGCCCGAGAAGCCCCAGCTGCCTAGCTGACCCTCAGCAGTGACTGAGGCTGACATTGTTGTGGCAACAGTGAAAAGCTGGCTCCAGCAGGGCAGCAGGGAGGGAAGGACAGAGAAAGACCCCATGAGGCCACTACAGTGTGGTCCTGGCATCTGGACACACTTGGGGGTAGTCCCTGCTGAACTCTTGGGTTTTTCAACTCTGCTGCCCTGCCTATATGTCAGGTCCCTGAGAGCTGCCACTACCTAGCACCAATCTGATGGTCGCTCATGTGCCCTAAGGCTCAGCAGCAGCCACAGCCAGCCCAGGAAGGGGACATTCCTCACGTGTGTGTATCTCACAAATGCTCATGGGACACTTGGTAAGTGCCAGGCACTGTTCTAGAAACTGGGGCTACAGGCATGAACTCAGGTGGCTCAGTCACAGCCATCCAGAGCTCAGGGTGGGTGGCCTGATGGAGGGCAGCCACCTCCCCTGCCCCAGGCCTGTCTAAAGTTCCAGGCTCCCAACACTGTAGTCCATCATCCCTTGGGGCCCCCTCCCACTTAGTTTGCCACTGCCACCCAGCATGGACCTGGCCCAGAGCCTCATTACAAGGTGTCCAACTTCCACCAGATGGATCCTCCCTGGGAGACTGAGATGCCCTGGCCTGTGTCCAGCATCCTCGGACAGGGTCTGCCACCCAGCACCGTGTCACTCATGCCTGAAAAAATGCACAAAGGCCCAGGAGACTTTGCCGCTAAGCACTACCACAGGGAAACAAGGGGAGTTTTTACACCCTGAAAACAGCCTTTTCTCAGACCTTTGATTTTATGGATTGAAAGAAATGTGCTGTGTTTCATCAAAATAATAAGTGCCTTCTATGACTCATGTCACTCACTGCAAGCAGCGCTGATTGCCACAGCTAGCCCTACATTCTGGAGCATGTAGAGGACGCTACCCAGCAAAACAGGAGCTGTCCCCAGCACCAGGGAGGGAGGCCCCGCCTCTCAAAGCACCCCCTTCCTCCGCCTTTAACTAGGCACCCCCTTGGTAAAGACAGCTGTAGGCGCAGTCAAAAAATCACCTGCATTTCTTTTCACTGAAGAAAAAAATACATGAAACAAAATTCAATCTTCATGAATTTTTACACGCACGCTGCTCCAGCTAGAAATTCGGGATTGCATTTTGAAGGCTTTTATTCAAATCCCCATCTTTGTTTCCTGCTCGGTGAGTCCTAATCGCCGGTGGAATGGCACGGGCGCCACCTGGTGGTCGATATGCGGAGCTGCCGGCGCTGCAAACCGCGAGAGGGAATGCCTCCCCGGGTTTTTTAGGCAAACTTGAAAAAATAGTGTTGAGTGTTTATGTTAAAATCACTGGGTGCTTTTCTCGTGGTTTCTCAGCGTTTTCGCGTGTGTGCACCAAGCCCATATTTGCCGTGCACAAGCTGTGAGGGGAGCCTGAGGGACTGCTGGCATGGTGAGAAGAGACTGTGGTTAAGAATTAAGAGTGTTTTGCCCGGAAATCCCTTCATGAAACAGAAACCCTGGACATAGGACCGCATCGGGCAGCTTTGATCATACTCATTACTATGCCAGTGAAGGACCGAAACTGATCAAACTCCGAGCATTTGCGGGAAAGTCCCAGGCTGGGTGCCAGGATCCAGAAGGGTGGTGGAGTGTTGGGACAGAGAGGTGATAACTACAACTGCAATTAACTTCTTTTCAACTTGTTTCAGAAGTGCCAGGAGCACAGCTGGCCTCTGTTTTCAATCCGATTGTGATCCCTGTGAGTCCCCCCATATGTTACATTGTTCCACCAGGACAAACCCCTCCCAGCCTGCTGAGATTAAAGAGAAATAAATCGATTAACTGAAGCATGTGGGATTCAGGATAGACGCAAGGAACTATTTCCTGTTGTCAAGGGGGAGGAACACGTTGCCAAAAAAGTTTGTGAAATTCCCTTCTCAAAAGACATGAAAAGCAGACATTTTCCCAGTGGCCTAGAGGTTTAGATGCCCTGCTCGCTGGAAGGATTAGGTTCTCTCTATTAATTCTTAGAGTATACCGGCTTGCCCCTAGCAAACACAGTACTGCTCCATCGTTCACTATTGGCAAAGTTTTCAAAGGTGGCATGCATCTGTGGCCCACATCGGTTCCTCGGAGGTCTATAATTTCTTTTCATTTGGAATAAGTAGTTGGAGACCTGATTATTTCTCCGAACGTGCACACTGAGTTGTGTGGGCCGGTGGCTGTAGCGTAAGCTGTCCCCGCATTGTTGCTGGTGTTTTCCAATAAAATTTATATTCATTTTTATCCAACAATGTAATTATCGATCTCTTCTTATCACCGTGCTCATAAGAGGGGAAAAAAATTAAAAACCAAGAGAAACACTTTCATGTTCAAAGGGAACAGGAAAAAAAAAAAAATCAATGTCCCAGCCATTTGAATGTGATGGTGAATGCAAATCAAATGTCAGGCAAATAACTATTCCACATTAAAGAAAACATAATTAGGTTAGCTCCTACCCCTCTTTGGCTTACATGCCTTTGAAGAACATGAAGGCAATGTTTCTTTCATTGAATCTTGTTTAACGTGATAGTTTTTAAGTCAATCCAAATTTCTTTTTATAGGGAGAGAAAAAATACATTTATACCAAAAATGCCTGTCGACCTACTTTTTTTGGTTTTGAATACATAATATATGTTTCTTGATATTCATATACATGCAGGAACTTTCCAGCAGGTTACCTAAACAGATTATTCATAAATTAGACATTTAGGGGAATATAGAAAATGAAAATCTAGATACCTCGGAGAAGCTGCTGTAACCATGGAGACCATTCTTGTAGCTGTAGTGTGAAGGACAAAAAGAACTTGTGTTCCCAAATCTGGGCTTGTTGTGTTCCTTGCTGCTACAGCCACAAGAATGAGACATTGGGAATGAGGCTCACGGATGGACCGTGTCTTTAGCAATATATTCGGGGGCAGTCAGAAGACACAGACAACAAAAGAAATAACTCGAACTGTCAGAGCAGTTGGAAAATGCCAACCCAGAGACTGGAGTATATGACCTCCAATGTCCCTTCCAGTCCGGAGGGTTTGTGAAACTGTGTCTGTGTGAACAGATGCTGGCAGGTGCTGGGCCTGGGGTTGTCAGCTGCAGAACATCTGAAGGGCCCCGCTGCGTTAAGAGCCTGCTCTGTGAGCCCCCGGCAGACTGTGCTGCTGGCCCCTCTTCTTGCCTGAGGGCAAGGGGCTGGAGAGAGCCCAGCAGAGGGACCAGGGGAAGCAACAGCCCCTGACAGGATGTTGGTTCTCTCTGATTTTGCATGCAGAACTAAAGAAAACTAAAAGACACCTGGCCTCTGACTTCTGAACATTGCACAGGCGTCTTCAAGTGAAAAGAGGCAGAACGGAAGTCACTTTCTCCCCCAGATGACCTCCAGCTCCCCCTAGGCCCCTAATTCAGTCAGTGCATCCTTGTCTACCCAGATACCTAAGTCAGAATCACGGGGGCTACCAGTGACTCCTTCATCCCCTGGTGATGGAATCTGGTCCATTATGGAAGCGCCTCATGTCTGACCTCCTTTCTCCCTCCTTCAACCTGAAGCCCCACAGTCCAGGTCCTCCTGCTGTCTCAGTCATGCCATTTCATCGCCCCCCACTGTGATGAGATGAACTCCACCTATTCCTCTTCCATCCATGTTGGCCTCTCATGGGAACACCAACTGTGCCAACTGAGCATGTTGAGACAGGTTTCCATGAAAGTCTTCCAGAAAGATACTTGCTGTCTCTGGAGAAGGCATTATTTAGGTCAGAAACTGATAGAAAAAGTAAGTCTTCAAGAAAAATTGGTTTTATTAGAGGAGCCAGGAAAAACCAAGGTCCTTACTCCTGGGTAAGTAAGGCATAGGACAGAGACAGAGCCCCAGAAGGGAACTCTGCCTGCAGGTGAATAAACTGCACCTTGAAAATCAGGATGATGGATCAGCCATCATCCCCTGTAGCCCTCCAGGATCAACAACCGTACTGATAACGTGTTTAGGTACACCAATCCAGTTCCCTGGGAGATGAATGCTGAGACAGTTAGAAATGCAAATGAATGGGCTGGGGTTGTGGCTCAATGGTAGAGTGCTTGCCTAGCAAGCATGAGGCACTGGATTCAATCCCCAGCACCACATTAAAAAAAAAAAAAAAAAAAAACCTAAATAAACAAAGTAAAGGTATTGTGTCCATCAACTAAAAATATGTTTACCTAAGACAGATCAAAGGGGAGGAAGAGCCAGGAGAGAGCACCTGGCCAGAAGAGCCAGGAGCCAGGAGAGAGCACCTCAGACAGTGGTGTGAAGCTCACCCAGTCCTAACCAACCAACATGGAGCTCCAGAGCATAGATCTTCTACTAGAAGAGTCTCAAACAAAGTAAAAATGACCCAAGTCCTTGACAACCCACCATGGCCAGCCCCCTGGTTGGGGATGCCTGGGTAGAGTGTAGTCTCCGCTCAAAAGTTAAGGTAGGCCCTGAGGCATGAACAGCTGGAGGCCCTCAGCGAGCTGCAGACCATACAGATGATCAGCACGTTCTTCCCAGAAGGGAGAGCTGAGGGAAGCTCTCTGTGGTTGCACAAGGGAATTTGGCTATGCTGCAGAGGATCCAGGAAACATTGAGTGAAGGTTCTGGAAGTGAATGAAGGTTCTTGAAGTGAAGGCTACATGCCCAAAGCCATTTTGGATCCAGGGGACCCTGGGTGAGGCTCCCCACAAGATGGTTTGTGAAAGGGACCAGGTAAGGCTCCAGGTCGAGCTGCCTCTGCACTGGAGAAATGCACCCTCCAAGGGCCCTCCTTCAAGATCCTGTGGACCAATTGTGCAGAAAGCAGCATCTTCTTTACTTCTCCTTCTTGGTCTCTTGCCCTCATCACCCAGGACCACCTCAACACTATAGCCAGAAGGATCTGCCCACGTGATATTCTTACTTAAAACCTTCCAGTTGCTCCCCATTACGTGAGAGTGAGGCTCAGCCCCCTCACTCTGTCTTCACAGTGCTTCCTCAACTTAGTATCTCTTAACTGTCCCCTTAGAATAGACAACAACATCTCAGCAGCTTGGGAGGCTGAGGCAGGAGGATCACAAGTTCAAAGCCAGCCTCAGCAAAAGCAAGGTGCTAAGCAACTCAGTGAGACCCTGTCTCTAAATAAAGCTGGGGAGATGGCTCAGCAGTTGAAAGCCCCTGAGTTCAATCTCCAGTATCCAAAAAAAAAAGAATAGTCAACCACGAGACACCCAACAGCCACAGACCCTCACACCACCGTGCATTAGCAGGCTGTCATGTTGACACCCTTCCCTGTCTCTCTGATGGAGAAGCCGTGCCTGGCCTTCAGGGATTGGGCCAGCCCCACCACTGCCACCAGACCTCCCGCAGCCCTCCACCCCCCAACCCTGTATAGAAGTATCTGCACATCCTCCACGTTCACTTTGCACCTGCAGCTCACCTTTCCGCAGGATTCTGATGACAGGGTGCTGAGAGGTTCTGCCTGCTGGGTTGTTAATGCCTTGAACACATAGACATTGGTTCTCCCTCTTGACATAAACTAGGTGTTTTTCGGAAAAGCTTGGCGAGAGTTTCGTTGGAAAAACTGAGAACAAATGTGAAGACAGAGGCAGGGAAAGGACTTAGCAGCCCAGTGACCTTTCACTGAGCATGTGCCAAACTGTCTTCCCATTTCACCAGCACTGGCTCTGGAGTATTTTGCTCAGCTCTGAATGCCACAGCCTGAACCAAGATTCTCTCCCAGGAGAGGACTAGGAACTGGGTGGAGAGAGAGCTTGGAGGAGACTGAGGGAGAGTTGGCTAAAGGTGCCCTCCAAGGAATTGAAGGACCCTCCACCAAGACCAGCTGCCGAAACTTATTCACGAGGCTCTAGAAGGTAGCCCTGCAGAAAGTGACTTACATGCAGGACTCCAGCATAGCAAGAGAAGAGCAGTCAGACTGCCCATGGAGGTGGGTGGTAGAGCGAGGGCAAGGGCTTCAGCCATGAATAGTCTTATGGAATTGCCTTTCCTCTATTTAATTTTGGTTCCTGCCTTGTTCCAAGGAGATGCTATTACCTGAACTTGATACTTCTGCTTAACTCAGAGTAACACACAAATACAGCTAAGGGCGGCTGATCCCGTCCCCATCCACCCAGAGCTCAAAAAATCTTTCTCAAAAACAAAAAACAAAAAAAACCTTCTAAGACCCCAAGAGAACCTGTTATCTTAGGAAAGGGCTGCAAAATTGCAAAGCTTTATCTAATTAGGGCCAGAAGGCATAAGTATTTTCTATTGGCAGAGCTTGAACAGGTGGGACTACCTTCAGGGGAGTTGATATTTTAAAAACAATGCTCAAGTGAACACTCAAAGCTCTTGGTTTCTATGAACAGGGTTGTCCTCAGGGCTGATTCTCCAAAGAGAGGCAGCTCAGCTGGGCTCACACTTGTAATCCCAGCGATTCAGGAGGCTGAGGCGGGAGAATTGCAAGTTGGAGACCAGCCTCTGCAACTTAGCAAGGCCCTAAACAACTTAGGAAGACCTCGTCTCAAAATTAAAAATTAAAAATGGACTGGGGATGTAGCTAACTGGTATATTGCCTCTAGGTTAAATCCCCAGTACAAAAAAAAAAAGCAAGTTGGGTTGAGTGTTGAAGTCAAAGGGATATAAGGTACTTGGTGTATCCAGTGGAAAGCTGAGCATGAAGGGTTTGAGAATGGGAAGGAAGCCTGGACAGGGTCCACAAAGAGATATCACCTCTCCAACCCGCTGTCTAGATGTTCAGCACTGGGTTTAGAAGGATTCTGAGGCCATACCTGGGTGATGAGTAGGGATTGTAGATGCTGGCTGGAAAGTGGGGTTGGCCACGTGTTTGCCAGTCCTGATCTGCAAACAGCTAAATCAGGGCTAAGACCATAAGGAAAGGGATTGTGCAGACAAGAGGGCAGCATGAGCTCCAGCAAGCCAGCGCTCTGTCTGTCAACCAGTCAGCTGCTGAGCCACAAGTCCCAGGTTGCTCCAGTGGCCACCTAAACCCCTCTGGGCTCCAGGAGAAGTCGGTCAACATTCCCACTTGGAACACACGGGAGCTTGCAGGTGGCTCACTCCAGAGAGAAAGCCCGAGCCTCACCTGCTTGCCGTTTCATCTCCTGATAAACAGCACCTTGCTTCGCGAATACCTGATCACTACTTTGAAAAGTGTGTATTGATCTGTCATTTCCAAAATGAAATAGTAAAACACCTGGTTATTTACTTGACCGTTAACCAAAAAGCTTGTTGAGTTACAAGATCCTAAACAGTCATTTCCTTCTTTTTCCCAACTCAAGAATTAGATGCTCAGCGGTGAGCTCCTTTGTCCCTGTGGGGAATGTGTGTTTATAGGAAGAGAGAAATGGCCCCCTAGCTGGGAAGGCTCATGGTGTTTGCCTCCGGGAAACAATCAGGGCTTGGGCAAGCAATCGATCAGAGAGGAGAGTCCTTTCTCTTAGGGGAATCCACCTACCCTGTGCTAAGATGGCTTTGATTCCACCAGGGGACAGCTGACTGCCTCCACGACACAAGGAATCAGCCATCATTTTGCTCTGGCTGTGGAGGGACCAAGGCAGGGACATCTCCCTCCAGGGTGGCAGGGACAGCTGTGGAGAGGCTTGGGGCATGAGGACAGAAGGGCAGCCACAATCACGAATAGCCAAGAACAATTGAGCTATGTGATTAGTGAAGAGTAGATAATAGGAGAGACCCTGGCAGCCCCCACAGGGGCAAAGGACATTGGGAGAGAAAATGAGGAAGCATTATTTAAAAGGAAATTACTGCAAGATTGCAAAGTGCCCAGTGAACAAGGCCCGAAAATTAATATTGGTCATTTTATTACATTATTAAAAAATGAAGTAAAAGGAGACACTTGGACGCCATCCGTTCCCCCTTGTCCTTTGCAGTCCCACCCCCAGGACTGGGGCAAGCGTGGATCCCAGACACCCTTTGGCCTCTGTGTCTTAAGTATCAGATCCTCTTCCTCAAGTCACAGGAAAAACTCAGTGGAGCGAGCCTGTTAACCTGATCATGAGAGGGAGGCTGCCGGCAGTAAAAGCCTCACTTGATGTTTTTTAAAGCTCAACCAGAGTGTTAAAAGTCCATTTAGGCAAGAGGCCAATGGGTTTCTTTCTGGAAAGATGGCCTCTTAGCTGCTGGTCTCATTTGACTGAAAGCTGTCTTGTGCAGTCAGGAGCCATTAATGTATGATTGAAGCCTCGAGTTTCTCTCAATACACATTGATTGACTTGGGGGAGTTTTCAGCCAGCTGGGACCCCTCCTTGCAGAGCTCTGGCCTGTGGCTAAGACCCTGTTTGCCAACAGGCAGCACAGAGTGAAGGTGAGGGACGCAGACCCCGAAGTAGGTCTTCCAGGTCCTTCCCCAGCTCTGCCAGCCCCTCCTGACTCTGGCAAGTTCCTGATTCTCGGTCTCTTCAGCAGTAAAATGGGGATAATCTTTACAGCTACCTTGCAAGTTTCCTATGGGTATTTAATGAGTTAATAGTGATAAAATGACCAGAAAAGTCTCTCCATAAATACCAGCCAGCATCACCCTCTTGTCAGTTGCCCTCAGCATTATGATGATAATAATATTGATGTGTTGTTCCCTAAAGGATTCAGAGGTGTCAAAACTCTCATAAAATCATACCAGTCAATGATTTCAGCCTCTAACTCAACACAGGAATCCTGTCTTCAACACACTAAAGATCACTACTGTAAGGCGCATATGCCATGGGCATGCCTGGACATGCAGGGGACTCACTGGGCTGCTGGCCATAAGGAACAGCAGCCACTGACTTGCTTAGTCATGTCTGCTTGCAATGATGGGGGCTGAAAAGAAGTCCAGCCCATGCGATCGAGGGCTGCAAAGGGGCCCAGCCCATGTAATCGACAGAGGAGCAATGGGGGGCACCTAATAGCAGGCCTACTGGCTACGATTGATAGAGGGGCACAACCCATGCACATGCTCAGAAGGAAGGCCCAGTAGCAATTATACTATCTCACTGGACATAACCAATGGACATTGACTTTTACTGGGTGTAACCAATCACCAGCCCACACGACCAACTTGGTCCACACCACCAACTTGGAACTGCTTTTAAACTGCTGGGCCTGCTACAGTTTTTGGGCCTTGCTCCAAGGACATCAGTGAGACCGGCCACCTTGCTGTTTGTCCCTGGGTCAGCTCCACCATTCCCTGATGTCCAGCCGTCGGCTGAAGAGAACCACCAGACTAGGACAACGTCTGCTCTTTGGCTAAGAGAAGTCACCTGGCACTGGAGGTACTTTGGGGCTCGTGGTTGCCCTAGGATTATATGAATTAATTGTAATGTTTAGTTTCCCTAAGATTGTGTGAATTGTAATGTTTAATTGCCCTAGGATTGTGTGAATTGCTAGCAGGACTTAACCACCCTAGAATAGTGTAACTTACCTATAGTGCTTGATTAGTGTGCATCAAATACTAGTTGGGGTGCTCCAGCACGCCCAATATTTTTTGCATTAATTAATTATATTGGATGATTGTTGTGATTGAACATACACTTGCATTTAAAGACAATCCGCCTCCGAGTAATTATTAATTACGCATGCCGCTCATGACAAGTACAGAAAAGCATCATGGCTTCCTCCTTATTCTGACCTCAGAGAGAGTTCATTACAGAGCCATAGATCATCAGCACAGCATTTTAGTATCTCACTCTTAAAAATGAAAGGACCTCCAAATATTCCCAGACTTGAGGAAACCGTTTGACTTCAAAGGAGAGACATGCCAGGGTGGTCCTAGGGAACACTGTCACGGTGCCTAGTCTGTGCCAGGAACAGCCGAGGACTGAATTCTTGAAGATGTTAGTCTATTAAATTTCCCACAATTATGTGACACAGAGAAATGAATGATAACAGACCCGTTCAAAGCTCATGATTATGAATTTCAGAGCACTGGAGACAAATAAGTCCTCCAGAGTAGAAATAAAACAAGTTGCCTGCAAAGGGTCAGGAATCAGAATGGCTTCATGCTTCACAGCAGCACAGAAGTGAGAAAACAGTAGGACCATGCCTTCAACACCCTGCAGGAAAATGATTTCCAGCCTGGAGTTCTAGGTTTCATCAAAATCTCAATCAAGGTGAGAACAGAATAAAAATGTTTAGAAACAGTCCAAGTCTCAAAGAAAAATCTACCTTCCATGAACCATGGAATACTCCAGTTATTGAGGAATGCAGACCAAGAAAGGTCCACTCAGGACCAGGAAGCTCCTTCATGAGGGAGGGACACAGGGAGTTCCCGGGAGGATGGAGATGGGAAGTATCTGGAGAATAGTTGTCAGTGAACAAGATAAACACAGTCCAGGGGAGAGGAGGGCAGACTGGTCCAGGAGACATGCCACAGGGGAAAATAAAATAGCGCCCATGTGTGAGTGTCTGATACAGTGGGCATTATTAGGGGAATTTTACAATGTCATTGAAGAGTCCGAAGAGCTGTTTGGTGAAATATATGCAGAAAACTAGTTCCCTAGTTTTCTGCATATATTTCACCAAAATATACCATGGGGGAAAACGTGCAACAAACTAAATGTAATCACAGTAGACTATATGTCAATATTTACATGGTCATAATAATGTAAATTCCAAATATTGATGTTAAACACTGTTTGGACATCTAATAACCATTCCAACCTCATATTCCCTTTCTTGTCTCACACTCCAGAGGGAGCAAGCCCTTGCTTTCTCTTAGCTATGCTTAGTAGGTTATTATAGTCTTATGTATCTTTTCTTAGATATATTTGCAGCTATTGACAGACTTTTGATGAAGTGGTACATGATGTCGATTTTTAAGTTCATTTTCTAATGGCTCGTTTCTAGTGTGTAGAAATATAAGTATTGCATATTGATCTTGTACATAGTGATCTTATCAAATTCACTTATTGATTCTAAAAGCTTTTAGGGAGATCCTTTGGGATATTCTACATACCGAATCACATTGCTTGTGAATAATTATTTTTTATTTTCTCCTCTCTGGATATTCTAACTTTCATTTCTTTTCCTTGTCTGATTATGCTGGGTAGGAATGATGACGGCCGTGAGTACTCTATTTAGGTTCCTAGTCTCAGGGTAAGTGTCCAATATTTCACCCTTTGGGATGATGTTAAATAAAACATGCATGCCTGGAATAAATTTAGCTTAGTCACAATATATTAGCCTTTTTCCATATCACAGAACTTGACTTATTGGTATTTTGTTTAGAATTTTTACATATATTTTGTCGAGAGATTAGCTTGGAATTTTCTTTTTTGAAATGTCCTTGTCAGACTTGCTACCAAGGTTATGCTGGCCCTAAAAAATGAGAAGAGAATTGTTTGCCCTTTCATTATTCTTTGGAAGAGTTTGAGTGGTTTATTTCTTCCTTAAATATTTAGAAGCATCCACTGGTGAAGACATCTGAACCTGGTGTTTTCTTTGTAGGAAGTTTTTCAATTAGGAATCAATTTCTTTAAATTATATATGAATCTTCAGATTTTCTGTTTCTTCTTGTATCCATTTTGGTGTGCTGTGTTTTTTAAGGAATTTAGCCATTGTACTTAAATTTTTATATTTATTGGCCAAAAGTTGATTGTGCTTTTTGTTAGTGTCTTTCAGATCTATACTGGTCTGTTCTTTATTCTTGATATTGGCAATTTGAAACTTTTATTTTTTCTTTATCTAACCAAAGTTTAATCAATTGTATTAGTGTTCTCAAAGAACCAACTGCATTTTTTTTCCTATTGCAGAGTTGTCTTCTAATTCATTTATTCCTATTCTTTGTATCTTCCTTCCTTCCACTTTCTTTGAGTTTAATCTCCTTGCTCTTTTCTAATTTTTTAAGGTGCTATGTAGCTCATTTATTTTCTCAACCTTTTTCTTTTCTAAAATATGCACTGAAAATTGTAAAAATTCTAAACAAAATACTAATAAATCAAGTTCTGCGATATAGAAAAAAGATAATATATTGTGATCAAGCTTAATTTCCCTTTAAGCACAACTTCAGTGGCATGCTAAAAGTTTTCATATGTGGTATTTTCATTATAATCCAATTCAAAATACTCTCATTTCAATTGCGGTTTCTTTTTCACCCATGTATATTTACAAAGTTATTGCCTAACTTTCAAAGTTTGGGATATTTTTTAAAATATCATTTAAAATTCATTTCTAGTTTAATTATAACCTGTCAGCAAATATAGTACATTGTTTAAATTGTTTGAATTTGTGGAGTCTTTATGGTCCAAGAAATTGTTCAATATGCATTTCCTGTGCAGTTGAAGGGAAGGGTATTTTGAAGTTTTAGGATGAAGTCTGCTTTATATGATCATAAGTTCAAGTTTTTTTCATTTTGTTTTTCAAATCTTTTACATTGTACTAATTTTTTATCCACTGTTTCTAAATATTACTGAGAGAGATGTGTTGAAAATATCTAGTGTGGTTCAACATCTATTTCTTTTTCCTTTTATTTCTTCCATTTTTCACTTTTCTGAGTCTATATTAATAGTTGCATATAAAGTTAGAATTTTTATATCTTCTGGTGAATTCAGCCACTTTGACCATTGTTAAATCTCTCCCTTTTTATTTGATCATGCTTTTTGACATAAAGTCTATTTCTATTTCAAGTTTAAAATGAAATGTTTTTATTGTGGGTTTCATCAAATGCTTTTGCTAAGATGATTGCATGATTATTTTTCTTGATTCTGTTAATGTGATGTATTGGTTTCCTGTTGCTGCTGTAACAAATTGCCAGAGTCAATGACTTAAGAAAACATAAATGTATTTTCCCATGATTCTATAGTTAAGATCCAAAAAGTCAGAAGGACTGTTCTTTTCTGGCAGCTCTAGAGAAGAGTTTGTGTCTTTTCCAACTTCTAAAGTCTTCCTGCATTCCTTGTGCCATGACCCCCGTTCATCTTCAAAACTACCAGTGGTCAATAGAGTTAATCACATCATATCACCACTTTATTCTCCCTGTTCCACATTTAAGGTCCCTGGGATAACATTGGACCCACTTGGATAATCCAGGAATCTATTTTAATGCCAGCTGATGGCAACATTGGTTCCACTTGATGCTTTCATTTCCCTTTGTCATGAAAGATAATCACAGATTCCAAGGCTCAGAACCTGGACATCTTTGGAGGACCGTCATTCTACCTATAACAGGTAGTGAACACCACAGTTTTTCAAATGTTCAATCCCCCTTGTGCTCATATGAGACAAACCTCACATGGCTGTGATATGGCATCCTTTTTTCTTTTACTGATGGATCTGATTTGCTAGCATTTCACTGATGGTTTTTGCATTGACACTCATGAGGGATATTTGTTCATAAATTTCTTTTCTTCTGATGTCTTTGTTGGGTTTTAGGATCAGGGTTATGCTAGCTTCATAGAAAAAGTTGAAAAGGATTCTTTTCTATTTTCTGTTATGATTGGTATCATTTCTTTTTGTGTGTTTATTTTTAAGCAGCTTTATTGAGCTATAAGTTACAGGCCATAGAATTCACTCCATAGAAACATATCCATTAATGATCTTTATAAATTCTTAGGATTATTTAGCCACCGCCGTAATTCAGCTTAGAAACATGTCACCCCAAAAAGCTCCCTCATGTCTACTCTCAGCCCCGGGTAACCACTGGTCAGTAGATTTGTCTTTCTGAATTTTACATAAAGGAATTGATACAATGTTTAATCTTTTGAGTTCTTTCCACTTTAGCAAATTTTTGAGGTTCATTCATGTTACAGGAAGTTTCAGTACCTTATTCCTTCGTACTGCCCATAGTATTCTATTATGGATACACCATGTTTTATTCATTTACCAGTTGATGCACATTTAGATCATTTCTGGATTTGGGCTATTATGAATACTAATGCTATGGGTATTCACATAAGGTCTTCCACACCAACTACATATAAGAATACATGTTTTAATTCTATTGTATAGGTGCCAAGGAGCAGAATTGCTGTGTTGAATATACAAAAAACTCTTACCCCTTCATAATAAGAAAACAACCAATTATAAACTGCTCAGAGGTTTTAAATGTACATTTCACCAAAGAAAATACAGCGTGCAAATGGCTAATAAGCACATGAAAATGTGTTCATCATCTTTAGTCATTAGGGAAATGCAAATTAACCCCACACTGAGTTACTGCTACACCACCCACTAGACTGGCCATCGTCTAAAACACTGGTGTCTGTCAACCATTGGTAAGGATGTGCTTAAAACTGGAACCCTTGGATGTCACTGGTGGGAATGTAAAGTGGCTTTGCCACTTTGGAAGACAGCTTGGTATTTTTAAAAGTTAGGCATAAACCCAGCAATTCAATGTGTCATTCTAGGAAAAGTGCAAAACCCAAAACTGTATAGACCAAATCTGTTCTCAGGACCTATAAGTAGCCTGGCCAGGTGCTAATTTGCAGGCGGCAGGTTTTATATATGGTGTTGCCAAACAGACCTCTCACAATACATGAAAGCATGCAATGTGTTGCTTGTGGATGTGTACACAGACAAAAATGTGGTGGTGAACTGTTAATGCCGTTGCCAGAATAGCAGTTGCTTCTAGAGATAGAAGAAATGGTGTCGAATTAGAAAAGACCACAGATAACTTTTTGGTAATTTTATACAATATGATATGATGAAATGTTAACATTTGCCAAGTTCACAGGAAAATACATCCATACAACTATTTTTTTAGAAGAAGAATCTTTGGCTAACCTAGAGTAGCAAAGCTTTTCTCCTGTGATTTTTCTAGAAGTTTTACAGCGTTATTTCTTAAAGGAGGTCAGAGTGTTGCAAAATGAGCCTGATTCTCACTGAAGGATTGAGTGAACTCATCTCGTGTGGTCAGCTCCTATGGCTTCAGTGTCCCTTGAAGCCCTGTGGGCAAAGGAAATGGCATCTCCTGCTGCCCCCAGCTGCTCCTTTCCTGAAGGGCCTTGCTTGAGGTATAGCTTATGGCCCCAACTCTGTATGGACAGAGGTTACCAACTTTACCATTCAGCCTGTACAGTGTTTTTTGGTTTAAGTTAAACAAAATTAAATATCAGGGAAAAACATTAAAATCTGCCCCATCATCTCTTCCTAAGGAGCCTGTGAATACCTCCACCAAAAACCTGATTGCAGCTTCCCGTTTTGGCCCTCCAGGTAACCCCACACCTGTCCCTCCAGTTGTCTCCCAGACCCTGAGGCCAGGATAGGCTTCCCAGAATAGATGCTTTCCTACTTCTGTGAGGCAGGAGTGGGAGGATCCAGGCTTTCTGATTCTCTTCTCTGTTCAGCATCTCACCTGGCCTCGAGAGAGCCTTGATGAGTTAGGATCATAGTCTACATTCTGCACATGAAGGCACTGCCCAAGGGCGTACAGCTGCTAAGTGGTGAGCTGGCTTTGAGGCCTTACCTCTCTGTTCTCAGACTCATTTCACTGGGCCCATTGCCCTGGGCCCTGGGGCTGTCCTCAAGCTTCCATGATGCACAGGTGTGTTACCAGGCCCTTTGCACACTGTCTGAGGTTCTGGGAGTAGGGAGAGAGCTGGCATTGGCGACACCTGTGCTGTCTGTCATCTTCAGGGTTGAGCAGGAGCTCTGTCTTCTAAGGTAAGGGGTTTGCTTGATTAAATGTTGATAAACCAATTAATAAATGGATGAACTGTCATCTGAGCAACTGTTGACATCTAGCCATTCATCAAAACAGACTTGAACTGCAGAAATTTTCTAAAAGAAAAGGAGGGCTGGCAGACACTGCACCAGGCCCCGTGCAGGGCTCTCGTCACCGCTGGTCTTACAGCTAAAATCTCTGCAATGTAGGGAAGATTTCTCACAAAAAACAGACGATACATTTGCACAATCTCTAGGGTAAATCCTCTGGAGAGAATTCAAGAATTTGAGGCTGTTTCTATGAGCTATAATTTAAATATAGTTTGTCCCTCTGAAACTCATGTTGAGATTTTGATTGCTGTTATTGGAAGTGTCGGCAAGTAGAGTGATTCGGTTGTGGAGAGGAATTAAATGGCGCTCTTGGGGTTGGGTTATTTCTCCTGGAGTGAGTGCATTCTAGCTCTCACAGCACTAAGTTCACTATCCTTTCTGTCCCTCCCCCTCTCCCTTTTGCTTTTCTGCCATGTTATGATAGTAGGTAGCCCAAGACCCTTGCCCAATACAGTCACCCAATCTGGGACTTCCAGCCTCCAGAACTGTGAGCTACTTTATAGGAAGTGAAGTATAAAGGAACTTCATTCCTTTATAAATTACCTAGTCTCTGGTATTCTGTTATATCAACAGAAAATGGACTAAGATCATAGGCATTCATTATATTTACCAACATGTTATTAAGAGGAAAGATATTGAATTTATATGAAACTTCTAATACAGTGTTTCCAAAAGCATTTAATAATATCCTCAGCCTCAGCCTCCTTGAATGACCTTTACTTTTTATGTTAGGATTTATGTTTGAAATGGGTACACACAGTTCTCGATCTAATTTTTAGTGACAATGTCCAAAAACAATGTTCTTCATAGCCACATTGATAAGATTTGCAAAATGGTGTTAGTTTTCTTTACAATAGTCATTCAGAAATCACAATAGTACAGGTTGTATATAAAGACTGAAATTCCTCTTCTTTCATTAACAAATGTATAGTTAAAAATGTTCATAATATTATGGAGAGATATTAAATCCAATCAAACATTTTTAGAACCAGCTTTAAAAATAATGAGAAACACTAATTTGGAGAACCTCTATTTTTTGTTGAGTGAAGATCCTCCAACCAGTGTGTAGGTGGTTTGGGGTGAGAGATGGCAGAAGACATCAATGGCAGACATAATTATTTGGTACATTGTTAAATAATACTTTTAGCCTTGTTTGTAGTATTTAATTTTAGACCAGACATCCAAAATCCTGAGATTGCATAAAGATTCAGAAACTCGTGGCTCATTTCATAAGGACAGATTTGGGACTGCCCCCTAGAGTTGCACCCACCTCATTCGCCTGGCCTCCTTGTACAAACCCTTCCCCATGCCTCCCCACCTCAATTTTGCAGGGGTTGCATTGAGTTGCACACAGTTCTCTTGGGGTCCACAGAGCACCTGCTCCTCCAGTAGTGCCACAAGCCCTTTGTCCACTGTAGACAGCTCCATCAAAAGAGATATCCTTGTGGTCTAGCTTCTCCTTGGTCACTTGCAGCCAGTTCAAGATGTCATTCATTGGTCTTGTGACCTACAGGGTCTGTGAGCTGCCTGGATGAACCTGACTTTCCTCCGAGGAGACTCAGGAGAGGAGCTCTCATGATCCCAGTCTTGGCCTGATGCCCCAGATGCTCAGGGCTTCCAAGACCTCAGGGTCCACTTATAACCTAGGTAGAATGCTCTGATCTGTCAGATGCAGAACAATAATTCTCCAAAATGCCCAAAGATGCCATGAATTTTCTTTAAAAAGAAGATCCTGCTGTTTGGGTAAGTCAGTTTGTTATCTTTACCCATTTAACGACTATGCTCTTACAGAGTCACAGTTTGTATTAAACATAGCACTGCTCTATCTAAACAAGTGAGAGTTCCCAGAGAACTAGTGATCAGGTATAAATCTTTTTTCTTTTTTCTTTTGTACTGGGATTTGATTCTAGGTGCACTTAACTACTGAGCTACATCCCCAGCCCTTTTTAATATTTTATTTAGATACAGGGTCTCACTGAGTTGCTTAGGGCCTCGCTAAGTTGCTGAGGCTGGCTTTGAACTTGCCGCCCTCTTTCCTCAGTCTCCCATAATACTGGGATTACAGGTGTGTGCCACTGCATCTGGAAGGTAAAAATGCTTAACCTGAAGTCCACAGACTACAAGAGTCTAAGAATACAATCCAGTCTAAGAAAATCCATGAACTCAGACAGAAAATAACTGACATCCTTATATACCCTTTAACTGAAATTCAGCTTTTCTTCCATTATGAATATAGGCCCCAATTCACAGTAGTGCTAGCAATACCTGTGGCTTTATTCCAACAGAAATCACAGATATTTTCATAGTTTGTTAGAATGGCTGTAGACATCTCAAAATATTGTTTTCATGCATCACTGCTTCTAAAGCATGGTAGTGATAGAACTGTTTCTCAGTCTTGTTATTTAATGAGTTAATAAAGAAGCACACATAACACTCTATCAAAATTTGTTTTCCTTGGGTTTTGATAGCTGAATGTCAACTTAATTGGCTTTCCCTTTAATGCTATGTATTTTATTTATACTTAGTCATTATGCTGTGAATCCTTCAGCTTCCCCACGCTGCCAGAGACATTCCTGACACAGAATGTTAAGAACCTTTAAGTATCTAAGGCCATCAGGTCTCAGTTCACTGGAGAAGCAATAGGGAAGGCCTGGTCAGTGAGAGGAAGAGAGGACTCTCCGGTTCTATCCAGGAGCTGACGCAGCCCTGGGGGATGTGATGAGCAGCGTTTCCCATTCTGCTTTGGCAATTCTTAAAGAGCACTTATTAATACTTTAAACATTTCGGATCTCTAGAAAACATTTAAGCAATGTGAACTCAAGGAATGCCTTAGCCTGGAAAATAACTGAAATTAGTGGTATAAAGCAATATGTTAATGTTAAACCTATTTGGAGAAAAATGAACCAAAATCAGGTGATTCCTTAGTCTACAAGTCATAGCTCAAGCAAGTGACAGTGGATTAAAAATGTCAGCAGTCTACAACCTTTCCCATCCTTTGTTCATGATCTAACTGCTGCTGGGGTCCATGCTGCACTGAAGGGCCCATCACAAGGGCATCACTAGGGACGCTGTGGGGGTCCTGCCCCAGCTGCTGCTCCCCTGGATTGCATGAGGACCTGCGTGTTTGAAGTCCAGGCTCCTGGTGGGAACAAGGGCTAAGCTCAACAGTGGCTGAAGGGACTCATCATTACATAACACTAAGTGTCTCATTTGTGGTATTTCATTTTAGGCTGGGAACCTGGAATCCTAGATTACAGAAAGATTTGGGGACTGGTAGGTTGTTCTGGTTTCTCCTATACATCAAGGGCAAGACAAATCCAAGAGACCTCCCATCGTTCCCCAAAGCCAGTGCCATGGGAAGCAAGACAGCCGTGGGAAGTGGTAATTGGCCCAGCTCACTGAATTGCTCTCAAAGAAGTGACCATTCCAGAAAAGAACTGATGAAGGGCATCTTAGCTGACCTATTTTCCATAGGGAAGAGATGAAGCAGGTTTGGGTACTGTGCCTGGCTTTTCTTTCTCTACCTTGTTCACTCATGCTTAGAGGGATCTTGAGGGACTTGCTAAGCAGGCTGAGGAAGAGGACTCTGCATTCCCATATCATTGGTCTAAAGTGGCAACAGTCCTTCTCTAACCACTGAGCATACTGTCCTACTCCTGCAGACAAGAAACTTCCTGACTGGTAATTACGGACTTTGCAGTTGGTTCTCCCCAGAAATCCTGGAAATTGCTGCCTCAGTTTCAGCAATGCTAGGACCACATGCCCACTGCAGGCAGAGCCAGAGCCCCTGTAGTGTGCAGCCTCCTGGCAAAGCCCTCTGAGCCACTTTATCTCCTGTGCAGAGCCACTCCACACCACCAGTAGCCACTCACGGTGGAGCTGGACCACTCCCTCTCTCAAAGGAGTACCACCAGAACGCGTGAATGTGTGCTATGAAGATTTCTGAATATAAAATTAATGTTTCTTAGGTGTTGCCATGCATCAGAGGCATTTTGGAGGGGGAATTTAACAGACGTATTAAGATATAATTCACATTCCGTAAGACTCACCTATGAAAAGTATATAATTACGTGGTTTTTAGCTGTATTATATTTGGAGCTGTGTAACCATCACCACAATCAATTTTAGAACATTTTCATAACTTCAAAAATAAACCCCATAAGCTGGGCACGGTGGTGCACACCTGTAATCCCAGCACTTTGGGAGGCTGAGACAGGAGAGTGGCGAGTTTAAAGCCAGCCTCAGCAATGGTGAGGCGCTAAGCAACTCAGTGAGACCCTGTCTCTACATAAAACACAAAATTGGGCTGGGGATGTGGGTCAGTGGTCAAGTATCCCTGAGTTCAATCCCTGGTACCAATAAATAAATAAACAAATAAATAAACCCCGTACCCTTTAGTCAGTCTTCCCCTCCCAGCCCCCATCTTTTCCCAACCTCTGCCACCACCAGCCCCTAATAACTCTACTTTCTGTCCTTGTGCCTGCTCTGGGCATTTTATATAAATGGAATCATAAAATGTGATTTTTTGTGAGTGGCTTCTTTCACTTAGCATGGTGTTTTCAAGGTTCATCTGTATCGAGGCATCAGTACTTTATCCCCAAATAGTACTCCAGGATATGGATATACCACACCAGTTATGGACATGTAGTTTGCTTCCACTAGGAAGCTATTATGAATAATGCTACTATGAACATTTGTGAGCAACTTTTCATGGGGACATGTATTTTCATTTTGCTTGAGTGTATACCTAGGATTGGGATTGCTGAGTGATATGGTAATTCTTAAGTTTAAATTTTTGAGGCACTGCCCATCTGCTTTCCAATGTCATTGCACGATTTTACATCCCCATCAGCCACATAGGAGGGGTCCAAGTTCTTCACATTCTCAACACTTGTTATCGCCCATCTTCGTTGCAGTGGGTTTTTAAAATTTTTCTTTTTAGAGATACATGACAGTAGAGTGTATTTTGACATACTATACATACATGCAGTATAACTTATTCTAATTAGGATCCTACCCTTGCTGCTGTCCATGTTGAGGAGTTTCACTGGTCGTGTATTCATATGTGCACACAGGAAAGTTATGTCCAATTCATTCTACTGTCTCTCCTTTTTCCCCTCTGCCTTCCCTTCTTTCCCCTTTGTCTGCTCCAGTTCATGTGGTTTTAATTTGCATTTTCCTGATAGCTAATGAGGTAGGCCATCTTTCAATGTGCTTTATTAGCCATTCATATGGCTTTTAAGAAGTGTCTATTCCGATCCTTTGCCCATTTTTCAATCAGGTTGTTTTTCACTGTTGAAAAGTTTGGATTTTGAGTGATTCTTCAACTGCACTTCAAAACTCAACCCTAGCAGGATGAGTTGGATTGCAATTTTATGTTTTCCCCTGGGAACCAAGCCATTTTGGGAGAACTCCAGTCCCTAAATTGTAGTTCTTAATAATCTCTTCATACCTCATATACACCTTCAAGAATCTATGAAAACTATGAACTCTGTCCCCAGAAAAATGTACACATGCATATTTATCTATTTCTGGACCTTCTGCCATTCAACCATTGCCTTGATTAGGTGTTTTCATGAGACTGTAAACCTACTTTCTGATTGGATAATTGTCAAATTACTGAATCTGGTTCTAATGGGCAACATAAAATTCCCATATTCTAGGTTTCCACAAAGTAAAAAGAAGCGTGAATACTTTGAATTAGTAAAATTGCACTTGGAGAAAGGTTTTACAGAGGGTTGTTTTAAAGGATTACCTTCTGTCATTCCTCTGAATTTTCTCTTTGATCAAGCCAGGAAATGAGAGCTTTTCTCTGCCACGTTTAGGATTTTCTCAGAACAGGTTCCTCTGCATCACACTTCAGCCTGATGCCATAAAACCACTTGTAGCACATTGTAAGAAAGGTGTACAGATTCTTTTGTCATCAGTTATACAGAGCCTCCCCTGATGCTCACACACCTAGTCACGCACGTACACGCATAAAGGAAAACTGTGCTTCTCTTGAATCCATGGTCTGTTTCTGTCTTATGGACACCAGAAGACGTTTAATGGTTTCTCCTCTGCTTTGCCCTAAGGAGCTCAGAGGTGACCTTGCTGCCTACCTCTAGGAATAAGACTGTATAACTGAATTGGTTTGAGAGTCAGTGTTGACAGCTTCATTTCCCGTGTCCTAATTGTACTTCCTGTTCTTTTTGATGCATCTCTGTATGCTATTTCAAACTGTCTCTGGAGCAACCCAACAAACTCCCCTTTCTAATCTTTGTCCCTCTGCATTTCAGTGCTGCTCCCATCATTGGCTTCACCTGTGTCCTCAATGACATCGAGCTTGCTTTGTAGTTATTTTTTTCAACTGCAACTTCTAGGTACTGGATTCAAGGGTGTTTGCATGAATATGGAGGGGGGTGCTAAAGGTGCTGTGGGGTTTTTTCCCCACTCAGCAGCACTTTCATAGAACATCCATGCCAGGCAGCATGCTAAGTGCCTTACAAACATTAACTCAGTTAATCTTCACAAAACCCTGGGAGGTGGGTATGATTTTTATCACTCTTGTTTTACAAATGAGAAAGCAAAAGACAGATTAATAAACTTGCTCAAGCTCACACAGCTACTTAGGTGGAAGAGCTAGGATTAGGAACAGGGTCGTCTGCCTGTTCCTAGGAACAGTCCACCCTCTGCCTATCAGCTCTGCTAGAGCCAGGGCTTTGAGACCCTTCACAACCACTTCAATGTCCTTGTAAAGTGGAACAAGAACACCTACTTCTTCCTAGACTTGTGATCAAATGAGGCTCCATGGGGAGGCTGTGTCCAACTCCCAACAGGAACCCCACTTTGTCCTCTTCAGCCAGAACCTGCCCAAGAATCCAGACAAAAATTCCTTGGGACTCTAGGACAAGAAGAATAAGGCAACAACAAAACCTTGTCTGTAAACACCAAAAAACAGACTTCAGACCCCTCAGCTTTTCATCTGAGTACCCTGACACTGAGTTTGTAAAATGTGTTAAGAAACTAACTCAAACTTAGTTTCGAAACATTTAATATTTGGCAAATCTTTTTGAAAAACGAAGTTGAGAGATTAAGTCATAAAAAAGTGTTCTGACAGATTCATATAATCAAATAACAACTTTTAAAAAACACAGTATGAATGTAAGGAAATTCATAGTGCCTCATGTTTTCTTAAGTATTTCCAGCAACTATGGAGTCCGCTGTTGCTCCTCCTAGTTAAAACATGGTGTGAAAATTTGAGAAGCATAGGTTATACCCTAAAGATTTGAAGCAGAAGCTTGAGACAGTCTGAATATTAGAAATCCCCTCAGATCAATCCATACAGGTAGAGTCTGCCAAGCCCTTTCAGAAATATATTTTCAGTAAACCCTCACCCCATCAGCTATTATTCCCATTTTACAGGTAAGTACAAAGAAGCCCAGAATGGTAGAATTTTCATGTATCATTTGCCTAATGTCTACTGAAGCTGAGCAAGCCCTGACACAGAAATTGAGGATGGTACAGTAAGGCTGGTGTTTTGCGAAGATCACACACAGGGCATGAGAGCAAGGTGGAGAAACTCTCCCTGCCTCTGGCCAGGGGATGTGGCAAAGTTTTGCCAAGCATGACAAAGTAGCCAAGTGGACAGGGTGTTTTGGGGGTGAGGTGAGGAAGGCAGACCAAAGGATGGCCTGCTCAACAGCGTGAAGGAAGCCATATGGAGTGCCTGAGGCAGAACATTCACCTACCTCCTGAGTGCTGGGCTTGTGCTGGGGCAAAGACCCTGTCCTCAAGGAGTTTAAGTGAAGTCATGAAAGCACTTCAGATAATTGAGAGTATTATGGAGAAAATAACAGGGCAGCTAGCTAAAGAACAGAAGTAGGTTTGGGAAGTAGCAATCAGGGAAAGCTTGCTCAAGAGGGGCTTTAGCTCACAGGTCTAAGAGGAGGAAATAGCTGGTCGTGGGTGTGGAGAAAGACTTTGCAGGTAAAGAACAGGTGAAAGACCTGAACATACGAAGCTTGCTGCTCTGAAGAAACAGAAGGCCAGTGTGGGGGAGCAGTGGAGGAGGATGCAGGGAATGATGTGAGCGGGTCCAATTTATTGAAGCCCTGTAGGCCTTGATAATTTGGATTTCATTCTGAGTCTAAAAAAGCCTTGGAAGGGTTTCCAGGGAGGTGGCAATGACATTGTTTCATTTACATTCCTAAAGGATAACTCTGGAGGCTCTGGGGAGAATGAATTACTGGGGTCAGGTGTTAGAGCGATACCAGTTAGGAGGCTTCTG
>PVHX01009557.1:34401-75728 GCA_004024805.1 Geosciurus inauris
TTGGCACGGACATGGGTTGCAGAGGGTTGAGGGTGAATAGAGGGCAAGAACCGGGCAGCACTGAGACGGCTCTCTCCAGAAATGTTTGCAAGAAGAGCCATCTATGCTGTAGTACGTGGAATGGAGGTTTTTAGTTTGTTTTCAAAGGGAGGAAACACACTAGGATTGCATGCTGATGGGAAAGGTTCACTGGAAAGGGGAGAATGGCAGGAGCTGCACCCTTAAGCTGGCAAGGGCACCATACTTTCCCTTCTCCTCATCCCTAACAGGTATGCTCTAGTTCCTGTGCTGAATGAAGTTCCTGTGATTCGCAACTGCTGGTCTCCTTAGGGCCCTCGCCCACATCCTGCTCCTCTCTCCATGCCCTCCTTGGTGGTCCTTATCAGCCCTCATGGTTTCAGATGCTCCTGTAATGACATGCAGGCCTCTGCCTCCCCACTGAACCTCTCCTCAGCCTGCAGAAGCTGAACGTGCCCACTGGATGTCCCAGGGGGCTCCACACACCAAAGCCAGCCCCCGTCCCTGCATCAGCCTCTTCTGTTTCAGGGTGGAGCAAGCAGACCCCCTGCCAAGGTCTTTGCTATGCTCCCTTCACACATTTCCAGCCAGACTCTGTATACACATGGCAAAGTGATCCACTGATCCAGATCCAGTGATTCAGGAAGCAGTGTGTTACTCAGCTTTTCATCACCATGACCAAAATACCTGGCAAGAAAAACTTAGAGGGGGAAAAGTTCATTTTGGTTTATAGTTTCAGAGTTCAGTCCATGATCTATCAATTCCATTGCCCTGGGCCTAAGGTGAGGCAGAACATCGTGGTGTAAGGTGGTGACAGCCAGGAAACAGAGAAAGAACGGTCACGGCAGAGGTGCCGGGGAAAAATATAAACCCCCCAAACACACTCCCCGTGACCTTCTTCTTCCAGCCATGTCCCACCTGCCAACATATATCACCCAATAAAGTAGTCCTTCCAATTATGATTATTATTTTTTGCTGTGGGACACAGAAAACTGGTCTTTTTTCCTTTCAAATTATTGATCCATCAAATAGATCAGCCCACTGATTACAGCTCTCATAATCTAGGCATTTCACCTACTGCTAGTGAGTTTTGGGGACACCTCATATTCAAAATCATAACCATGCTTCTACCATACACTTCCCCGCTTAAGGGAAGTTCCTCGAGCTACTTTATTTTGAAAATGTATCATGAAATCTTTATTTTAATTAATGCATAGCTATTCACATTTTAAATTAGCAAGAGAAAATATCACTTTATGATAATAAATATTCATCTGAGAAAAAGTCTGCAAAGTTATTTATTCTCACAGTTATTGCTGGAAGTTCTTCAAACAAACCAGTGCAGTAAAAATGTCTAAGAGAAGCACCAATTTTTCAGGTTTCTTTACCACTGCTTTAGTAAGTATCATCTTGATAATGTTCATGTTTTTAAACTGCTCCTTCAAATGACAGCAACTCTTCAGTGTTTACTTATATTTCCAAGTTTGAGATTTTGTAAGTGGCTACATTAGGGTTGTGAACTGTCTCACTGTCTTCTCACTCTCTCTTTTTAACTCTTCAATGTGGGCATCCAGGCGCTCCAGAATATGATGAGACCTCAGTTCCTCCTCTTCCAAAAACCTGGTAGCTATGGAACCCAGGGGAGACACAGGCATGGAACACTAGGAGAGGACAGATTGTGACACATGTGAGTAAGTTGCAACTTACATTCCTAAAATGCACAATTCATTATGTTTTCTAACAATATTAAAAGGTGATTCCCCCCCTGAAAAGACATTTCTTGATTTTCATTCTAATGACAAAAGCACTAAAATTAAAAATTGATAAGTTCTACAAAAATTAACATGGATCTCTCCCTTTCTAACTCAAGTTGTATGGATGTAAAGTATGAAATAAACAGAACAAATTATTAGCTACTGGTCTAGAGAATAAATCAATTTAGACTTGTACATCCTTCTTCTCCCCAGAAGAGAATATAGTTAATGTCTACTATTTCAAACTCACTTTAAAATTCTGAATGCTACTTTTATTTTAAAGTAACAAAAATCTGCCAGTTAAAATAAGTATTTTTCCCCCTCCCCTAAAATTCCACTCCACAGTGGAATTCCTTTATATGAAGCTCATGATTCCAGCAATGTTTCAGAGTTCAGAGTTTAGAAAAGTAATGTAGGAAATATGCCATATGCAGTCCATCCTCATTTGCAGTAGTTACGTTCTATCAAATCATCCTGAACACTGGATTAGTGAACACAGAATCACTGCCCCTGGGGAAAATACACACATAGCAACACATTTATACATGCACCCCTCACAAAGATTACAATCCTAAACTCTAGAAACCACTCAGCCTGGTAGATTCTATATAGTCTCTACTTTATGAAAGAGAAACGAGGTTCAGAGGTATTAAATAACTCTCCCAGGCTGCCCCACAAACTGGTGGAACTGGGACTCAAACACGGTGCAGCTGGTCCAGAGCTGTACTTCCAGGGCTATGCTGCGCTGCCCCTGCCATTGCCATCCATTGGCCATCCCTGCATGAGCCCTGAGGCAGGAAGTCAGAGTGGGAACGTGCAAGTCAATGACTCCAACTTCTTACCACTGTGCATGTCCACAGATGACTGTGGAAGTGCCAAACAGAGCTGAGGTAGAAGGCAAACACATCATCTCCTAATGGTAAGGCTCAACCATATTAAACTGCTATAGTCTGAGGTTATGTCCCACAACTAACTACATTAATATTTCTGAAACAAAATGCATGGATACTCACACTAACATAGAATAAAAGTCTATGAAAATCCCATTTAAGTCAGAGAAGGTTTTGGTATCAAAACAGTTTTGCTGCCAAACTTAGGGCTTTTTGGATTTCATAATTACATATAAGTGAAAACCTTTCCATGGATTTGTTGCTAACACTGAGAAATCAAAAATACTATTTTGCACAGAAGCCTGTGCCTTGGGCTGTTCATTTCCCACCACCTTACTCAACTTTCACGAGTATACAATCATAAGGTGGTGGGAAATGAATAGCCCAAGGCACAGGCTTCTGTGCAGAAGCAAAAAGACTGCAGTCTACACAGCAGGGGAGGGAACAAAGGGACAGCACAGTGTCAGATCAAAGGTGGCCTCTGTCACAAGGGCCCTTGCACAGTGCCCAAACCATGCTCAGCACACTTGAGATGCACGGCCTTCCTCCACCTCTGCCCACCCACCCCTTTCCTACCGCTCCTCTTCCCTTGTTCACTGCCTGTGTTGCAGGACAATGGGGCTGCCCAAAGACGCTGCTAGAAACCACCATTCCAGTACAGAACTGGCCCTGTGTAAAAAAGACAGGAAGGGAGTTTCTAATTAGGGTTAAAAACAAATGAATACCTAGAAGGGCCAGGGATTAGAGTTGGTAGAGTACTTGCCTATCATGCACAAGGCCCTGGGATCAATCCCCAGCACCACATGCACAAAAAAAGAATACCTATAATTCATATTTCAGAACTAGGACAGAGCCGGGAGCGGTGGCACACGCCTGTAATCCCAGCACTTTGGGAGGCTGAGACAGGAGGATCACAAGTTCAAAGCCAGCCTCAGCAACAGCAAGGCACTAAGCAACCCAGTGAGACCCTGTCTCTAAATAAAAACAGGGCTGGGGACATGGTATCAAAAAAGTTTTGCTGCCAAACTTAGGGCTTTTTGGATTTTATAATTACATATAAGTGAAAACCTTTCCACAGATTTGTTGCTAACACTGAGAAGTCAGAAATACTCAACTTTCACAACTACACTATCATAAGGTGGTAGGAAATGAACAGCCCAAGGCACAGGCTTCTGTGCAAAATAGGGCTGGGGATGTGGCTCAGTGGTTAAGTGCCCCTGAGTTCAATCCCTGGTACCAAAAAAAAAAAGAACTAGGATAGATTCTGAAAAGTAATCTTGGCTGAGTATGTCTTCACAAGCAAAACTCTTAAGAAATACATGAGCACAGAAAACGGTAGTTATGACAGAGAATGAGTAAGAAAAATAATCACTCTTCACTTTTAAGATAAAAAGAAAAATCAAACTAAATAAACTAATGAGCTAGTAAGATCAGAAAGTTTCCATACCGAAGATACAAATTCTTCTTGGTCATTCATACTATCAGACGTAGTATCAGAAAAATTGGCATTATTCGCATCTAGCACTGAAGAGTTAGTCTGACACAGAAAGTAAGAAGGCAAAGAGACTGCAGAGCTGCAGGGGCTGGCTTGAGGACTCAAGGAGGTGAGGGCCCTGGACATGGGATCTACACCATCCGATGCTTGTCCTCTCACAGAGTGGAAACCTGTTTTGTAGTGCTCAGTCTTTATTCCATCAGGTCTGTGCTGGCCATGGGCTGGCCTGGAGAGCAGATTAGAAAACAAAACAAATGAAAAACTGTTGCAACTCTTCTTTTTTCAACAGAAATGCTGTAGGAAGTTCACTTAGATATAAACAAAGAAGCCAACCAGTAAGGCTCTATAGTTCACTAAAGGAGCAACCTACTCAAACCAGGTGCTTTTATTCATTCAAGACCCCAAATACCCAACCCCTACTGCCAGGCCCCTGCCCTCACCCACGTATACAAGAGCCAGGAAGACAAACAAGCTGCAGAGTATTCTGGAGTGGTTCCTGCTTGGATGGAGGAAGTAGGATGGAGTGAGGGTACAAAGGCTTTTGGTAGGGAAACACATGAGCCATATTGTAACAGCTGAAGCCAGGTAGCTTGTCCTTGAATGCTTACTCCTTATGGTAATAGCCTAAAATTAACTGATCAAAAATATAAAGGAAGTATTTTATAAAATGTCAAGTTCTATTTCTTACAGGGTAGGCGGAGTAAGGAGGTTGGAGGTAGGATGAAAGGCTCCAGGGAGTAAAGTTGAAGACTTTCCAGAGAGCAGAAAACTAAAGCTCTCATGAAAGTGCTATACAACTTCCCCTCCGTTTTTTAACCTGACTGTGGCTTTGCTTGCACACTGTACTTCAGAATTAAACACAGATCCCTTTGATGAAGATTTAAGATTTTCTATAAGTCAAAAATTCTCAAAGAAGTGAGAATTATATTTCCATGATACATTTTTAAAATAAACTTTACTTAAACTCTGTATTCTTGAACTCAGTCGTTCTGCAGTGTGTCGGCTTAAAGATATTGTCATTTTTTTTTTTGCACATCTGAGTAGCGATCTCCAGTTGAGATTTGGTATCCATCAAATCTTTCTGTAGTTGTTGATTTTCAGACACTAATTTATTTAATGCCTCAATATAATTCTCCTGAAGGTCTGTTAGTGAAATCTCTTTTGCCTAATAAAAAAGAATACTAAAGTCACTTAATTTGTACAAGAATACCTATGATCTGTGTTACTGCTGGCTGAAAAATACAATTTTTTGTTGTAACTGGTTAAGTTATGGCTTTACTCTGGGAAAAATGAAGGTTTGTCTTTAATTAAAACTAATGAGAAAAAGCATTCTGTTTCTTAGAGTAAATGGGAATGGGAGGAAAGAGCACAATGGATTCCTCATGGGACAGGAGTATCTGAGGAGCTGGGGGAAGGATGGAAATAGGATGGGGGAAAACTGTGAGAGCCAAAAACAGGGATGAGGAAAGTAAATAAACAGTAGCCATGTTTGTTCTGCAAGGAGAAGTCTGCCCAGCCTCATTACACCTAGGGAAGAAAATCTACAGTCTAGCTCCAGGAAAGAAATTTAAACATAAGGTGCTAAGAAAGAATTCTGCAAGGACAACTTTTGAACAAATATTCTCATATCCTAAATGCTTTTACATAACTTTCGCATCTAGGTTTGTACTCTTGGACAGGACAAAGCAGGATGTGAGTATATGGTGGGAAGTACTTGATCATAAGTTTTCTCTCTCTTCACTTCTATATGTTTCTTTGTAATACAGAACCATTTTTTCCCTAAGGACAACATTTTAACTAGCATTCTGCAAAATTATAGTGATCTTCTTTGGAGAAGATCATTGCTAATATGGTGTTTACACCTTGGTCTTTCCTATAAAAGATTTTCTGAATTTACCTACAAGAAACATAAACTTGGGCTGGGACTGTAGCTCAGCAGTAGAGTGCTTGCCTTGCATGTGTGAAGCCCTGGGTTCGATCCTTAGCACCACATACAAACCAATAAAATAAAGACATTGTGTCCATCTACAACTAAAAAAAAATTAAAAAAAAAAAAGAAACATAAACTGTAAAATATACTTTTATCTATCTCTGTTTCAGTGACAATGAGTTGCAAGATCTTTCAACAAGTTTTTCATGCAAGATAAAATCTTAGAGAAGAATATTTGCAGGATATAGGAGCTCAACTATAAACTGCTGCCAGTTTTTAAAAACATGGTAAATATTTTACTAAATGCTATTTTTTTAAGATAACTAGAGCTATCCAGCACGGTGGCACATGCCTGTAATCCCAGCACTTTGGGAGGCTTAGACAGGAGAATCATGAGTTCAAAGATAGCCTCGGCAAGGGCGAGGCACTAAGCAACTCAGTGAGACCCTGTCTCTAAATAAAACATAAAATAGGACTGGGGTTGTGGCTCAGTGGTCGAGTGCCCCTGAATTCAATCCCTGGTACCAAAAAATAAAAAAATTTAAAAAAAGATAGAGCTGAGCATGGAGATGCATGCCTATAATCCCAGCCACTTGGGAGACTGAGGCAGGATCAAAAGTTTAACTCCAGTTTCAGCAACTTAGCAAGACACTGTCTTCACATTTTAAAAATACATAAATAAAAAGGACTAAGGATACAATTCATATAGCTCAGTGGTAAATCTGCCCCTGGGTTCAAAAAGATGATAATAATGATAATGAGATAATTTATTAGATGTTTTGAACTCCAGCATTCATTTGTAAAAGTAATTCTGCCTTCCTATGTGCTGAAATACAAAAGGGAGCTTCCTAATAATTATTTCTAAGAGTATGTATAACATGTTTACACTGTATAACTTTGAAACCAGACAAAGCTTAAACTGCTGACAGGATTTTAACACCCAGAGTTTGATGTTAGATATCAGCATACTTTTAAAAAAAGATAAAACTTGTCTTTTCCAGGCACCTTTCAAAAATTTCTCAGTTATTACTTTATTAAAAACAATGACAGATAAATAAATGCGAAAGGTAATATAAAAACAGAGTGGTAAGCATGCACCTAACTGTAAAGAAAGAACATGTATGACCAGTTAAGTGGAGGTGTCAGGAAAAATTCAGCTGAACAGAACCTCTGGTCATAGTTTGACTTGAGCTCTCATTAGAATACATTGATAAGGTATAAGTATATACTTATACTTGTACAAAATAAGGTACTCTCAATCAAATACTGCCAACTTCTGAGTCTTTTGAGGATTCTATAGTGCAAATCAGATTCATTCTTGGATTTCTTCATGATAGCTTAGTACTGGCTTTATCAGGGTATCCAACGTCATAAACTATCTATCCACTCAGCCAGCCACCTGACAAAATGTTTATCTATTGTTTCTTCTCCCGTTTCTCCCTTCCTTGTGCATGTATCCTTTAAAAAAACAAAAACAAAAACAAAAAACCCACAAATCTTTTCATTACAGTATTAGGGATTTGAGAAGGAAACAAGATTTCAGTGAATGTTTTCATCTGCCATCTGAAATAACAGCATAATATTTCATAATAGATAGCCACAAACTAACCATTTACATAAATATTTGTGGTAGATTTCAAAATTCTGGATACTGAGCACAACACTGACACGACCATTTTGCACATGCGCTCCTACAGCATAGGTTCTTGGGGGGATACAAATTGATAAGCACACTGAAAAGCAATTCAGCAATGACTGAAAATCAGAAATACACATGACCCAGCAGTCTAGAAACTGTGTACTTATAAGCTTGATGGCTATTGCTAAATTGTCCTCCTCGGGCCATATCAATTTACTTTCTCATTAACAGTGCATAAGGGAGCCTGTTTCCCTCTATATTTGCTAACAGTAACTACAGATTAGTTTTTAAAAATTACCATAAAGCCAATTTCCAAAGGAATTTTATTTTGGTACCAGGATTTGAACCCAAGGGTGCTAAACCACTGAGTCACATCCCCAGCCCTTTTTAATATATTTTTATATTTTTTTATATTCAGAGATATTTATATTATATATATATATATATATATATATATGTACATTTTTTATATCTTTTTATATTTAGAGACAGGGTCTCCCTAAGGTTCTGAGGCTGGCTTTGAACTTGCAATCCTCCTACCTCAGCCTCCCAAGCCACTGAGATTATAGGAGTGCACCACCACGCCTGGCTTTTTTTTTTTTAGTTGTAGATGGACACAATATTTTTATTCATTTATTTTTATGTGATGCTGAGGATCAAGCCCAGTGCCTCACACATGTGAGGCAAGTGTTCTACCACTGAGCTACAATCCCAGCCCCACACCTGGCTTTTTTCAAATCCTTGATTAGGAAGACTGAACAGTTCTCCTTGTTCACTTGATATTTATATTGTTTCTATGAATTATCTATATCATTTGCCAATTTTTCTATTTGATTATCTTTTTCTTATTACCCTTGTAGAAAATTATTACATAATAATGTTTTATCTTAACCTTTTTATCTGTTTACAGAGTGTTTTCTTTTTATGGAATCTTTTTGTCATCTAGAAATTTTACTTTTCTTTTCTTTTTTGGTGGCACTGGGGATTGAACCCAGGGCCTCACACATAACTAGGCAGAAGCTTTACCACTGAGCTACATCCCCAAAATTTTACATTTTTATGCCCCCAACCCCAAACTTTTTTTTGTAAAATCCTTTGTGGACTTCTGATGCTTAGAGAATTCTGCCATGTGAAAGACTATAAAAATAGTTCCCCATTTTTCTAGTTGAAATAAAATATTCTAGCTTTTTTCACTTTTTCCCATCCCAGCCTCCTGACTGAAATTAGCACTACTTGGGAGCAAATGGGGAGCACTGTGGAAGCATAATACTCTGTAGAAATTTTTTTTTCTGTATTTCCACAATCTGTGGATATCTGACCTACATCAAAGAAAAGATGGATCATAACAGATGTATCATTTTGAAAATTACAGGAATTTTATAACAATATAGTTAAAAGAGCATCACATTGTTTATAACTCATTGTTGCTAATGGTGTTCTCTTTAGTTTCACAAAAGAGTTTATGCATTTTTTATTCTCCCTACCAAATTCTTCTAACGCCTTAAAGACAAGAATCCTCTTATAGGGCTGTGGTTGTGGCTCAGTGGTAAAGTGCTTGCCTAGCACATGTGAGGCACTGGGTTTCGATCTTCAGCACCACATAAAAATAAATAAATAAAATAAAGGTATAAAAAATACAATAACGTTATTTTTAAAAAAAGAATCCTATTGTAGTCATCCCTGTATTCACCACAGCACCTACTAAAATGTTTTTAACATAAAAGATTCTAAAATATCTGATTAAATGAATTATATCTTATAGAAATATAATTAAAACTAAGTTATTTGAAAGATGATATGCTTTGTAATGAAAAGATACTGTAAACATAATAAATACAAATTATAAAATCAGCATTTACTATTTATTGTATATTTACTCAGTGCCAGGTACTATGCCAAGTCTTTTTTTTTTTTGGTACTGGAGATTGAACTCAGGGGCACTTGAGCACTGAGCCACATCCCCTATTTTATGTTTTATGTAGAGACAGGGTCTCACTGAGTTGCTTAGCGCCTCGCCATTGCTGAGACTGGCTTTGAACTCACGATTCTCCTGTCTCAGCCTCCCTAAGTGCTGGGATTACAGGCTTGCGCCACCGCACCCGGCTTATGCCAAGTCTTACTAAGAACACAGCCTCTACATGTTTATTATCACATACATGTATAAAAAACACTGGAGAGGAAAGTCACATTTTGTTCATTTCCATCACTGCTTTCATTTTATTTGAATAAACTTCTGAAGGAGTGTTCCACTAGTTTAATCTTAACTTACTCTTTATAGTATCAATAAAGTGATTTTTAAAGTCTTTGAAAAAAGAAAAACTTGTTTCTATTTTTTTACCTCATGTAAACCCAATTCCAATTTCATCACCACTTCAGAAAGATGACGATTTTCTAACTTTAATGATTCCACCTGATTCAAAATCTCCTGACAAAGAAAAAAAAAATATATATATATATAAAATAAATAAATAAAATGCATTATACCAAATTTTTGCACATGCCATTTTTACTAGGCTAAATTACATTCTTTAGTCATATACACATATCCATGCACATATGAATGAGCACACACACTTTGCAAAAGGATGTGCTGAAGTTGTTACTGGGTGAATTAACATGCATGTAATTATTCTATAAAGATGAACCAGGGATGAAGCAGCAAAGTCAGTTCATGGGCCAACCCCTAACCACTCTCCTGCATTAGCCTCCTCCAACTTGACTTCCACCTCCAACATCATGTCCAATTGCACTTCCTTAACAAAGTACTAACTGGTAGCTGGGCATAGTGGCACACACCTGTAATCCCAGCACTTTGGGAGGCTGAGACAGGAGAATTGCGAGTTCAAAGCCAGCCTTAGCAACGGCAAGGTGCTAAGCAACTCAGTGAGACCTTGTCTCCTTGTCTCTAAATAAAATACAAAATAGGGCTGGGGGTGTGGCTCAGTGGTCGAGTGCCCCTGAGTTTGATTTCTGGTAACAAAAAAAAAAAAAAAAGTACTAACTGGTTTTCAGTCCTAATTTTCCTTAGCTTTTCTGTTTAACTATTCCTGCTTAAAAAGATTTCTACCTTCCTTGGCTTACTTCTTCCTTAGCAAGAACTATCTGGTAACTTCCTCACTGCTACATTTTTTTTTAACTCCATTCAAACATCATTTTTACTGTAAGTGATAAGTAACTTAAGATTGGTACAAATCACTGTTCTGTATATTCTATACTTTTTCATTATAATCTGTAAGATTCTCAGGAGTTTTCAAATACTAGCTTCATGTAAGGAAAGACTATCATAGTTAATTGGGATTTTAACTTTGAACTCAAGGCTTTCTGTGGCACTGACTAATAGACATTTTTACAAACAGTCTAGCCTTTCTCTCAAAATCAATATGCCAAATCAATTGCTTCCACCAACTTCCCTGCTATGTGTACCATTCACACAAATTCATTGTCCTTCCCCAAATTAACTCCCTATCTTTTCTCTATTTCATTATAGAGCACCACTTTCCACTCAGTCACTAAGCTTAAATCCTGAATGGCATCCTTCCTTAAATCTACCTACCTTATCTACTTTGTCCAATCAAATACAAAGCCCGGGCAATTTTATCAGCCAAATATCTCCACAACTCATCCACTTCCCTCTACATCCCCTGTCCACTCAGGGATGAGTGAAGAGACCACCACTTTGCTGCTATTCCAGCATGGGAGTGCTCTCTTTGCTTCTTTTCCGCTTGAGACCACAGGACCTTGTACTCCTGCCTATAGCAGTCTCTACTGACCTCAAGACCACACTAGAATGCCTTCACACAGCTCACTGGGACTTCAGAGCCTGTCCTGCTTTCTAGCCTTATCCCATCCACTCACCCCACTTGTGTTCTAGTTGCAAACACAGCCAGAGTATTTGTCACACTCTCTCAGAGACTTCTGTATGCTTCTTTCCCTGGTCTGACACACTCCTCCTCTCCCTTCACCCAGCTCATCTCTATTCGGCCCTCAGGTCTTAACTTAGGTATCACACCCTCTGGGAAGCCTCACTGACTGTCTAGATCCACGCTCCCTGGGTGCTCTAACACACACCACTGACAAAGGGCTGTACCCACTGTCACCTCCCCAAATTTTCACCAGGCTGCTTGCTAGCCAGCATACTCTGAGCCCAAAGCAGGTGTCTAATAAAAATTTACTGAATTAAATACTATGGAAATTAAATCTTTAATAAATTCAACCTTCAAAAACAAACATCACATAGAGTTTTGTTCAGGTTTAACCTTGTGCTCCACTGCTTTTTCTTCTGCCTTTTGCTTCTCTGCTTTGAGTTGCTTTTCCATGTCTGAGGAAGAACACTTGGCAGAGGCAATGGTGATATCTCGCTGATGCAACTCCCGAGTTAGCTGGGAGATTTCTACCTTCATTCCTTCTAGTGCAGAGCTGTAACTTTGGTCAGCCTGTAAAATCTGTTCTTTCAACTACGAAAGAGGAGAAAGTAAAACACCAAAAGTTAAGATGAATCATTTAGATAGAAAAATACATTAATGGTTAAAAAACAAAGCTATGTTTACCTTTTCTCAAGACATAAAATCCACCACCCCCCCGCCCCCAGCATAGGGCGAACGCCTGTAATCCAGCACTTAGGGAGGCTGAGACAGAAGAATTGCGAGTTCAAAGCCAGCCTCAGCAACAGCGAGATGCTAAGCAACTCAGTGAGACCCTGTCTCTACAAAAAACAGAAAATAAGGCTGGGAATGTGGCTCAGTGGTCGAGTGCCCCTGACTTCAATCCCCAGTACCAGAAAAAATAAAAAGACCTCTATAACCTCCCACCCCATACCTCAGTCTTTGCAATCCCAGGTATATAGGTTTTTACCTTCTTAATCTCTGCCCTGTACTCATTGTTATGTCCTTCCATCTTCTTTAATTCTTCATATTTTTCCATTAGCTCTTGGCTCAGCTGTTTACATGTTGCACTCACAGATTCCAAACTGGATTACACAGATGTAATCACAAATTTAAAACAAAATAAAAGTCCTGAAACCCACAAGTTAAATTATTTACTTTTTTTTAATCACTCAGTGCAGGAGATGGAACCCAGGGCTTCACACATGCCAGGCAAGTGCTTACCACTAAGCTACACTGCAGTCCTCTGATTAACCTTCTTGATGACCAAGAAATATCCTGCCAATATCTTAAAACATCACTCTATAGCCTAAATTAAAACTTATTTCCAATTTCCTTAGCACCAGAGGTGGCTAAATACAATTCAAACATTTGGCAATACTTGGACTTCTGTGTTTACCTATACTTTCCCTCTGCTTAAAATTAAACTGGTTACAAAAAAATCCTAAAGTTAACAAAAAACTTAATTTTTTCTCTCTAGTTGTACTAGAGAAAGCACTATCCCAGAGCTACCATCATAATCTCATTATTTATAACACGCAGTTACACACAATCCTGTACACAGCCATGAGGACAACCTTCGAGAGTTCCTGACTCATTACCCTTACTCATGAATCAATTCTCATCAGATATAAGAACCTCAGAAGGGAGGTCTCTTACCTCACTGTTCCTCCACTAATACAATCTTTTTGTTCCTAAGCTGATAAGCTTCATAGTCAGCCATCTGCCATTTGAAGCCAGCTATGCTGACCCCCTGTCTCCTCATGTGTTACCCCTGGACTACAAAGCACCTCCTTCCCCTCCCACCTGGCAATGGACGGCCAACACCCTTTCAAGAATCAAATCAGCATTTATCCAATTAGAGGGACCCTAATCCTCACTCCCCTAATGACCTTAAACACAATTTAATTTCAATTCTTATAATTTAAATCTAACAATTTTCTTGGATTTTATACTTCAAAGTTGTGTGTTTGAATTCCTCGTAGAATAATGTCTTTTACTGCTTATCTCCCTCCAAATTTAGCCATTATCCCCTCAGCCCTTACATCGTATGGTTCTCGGCTGTTTTATAAATACTTAATAGTTACCTACACTCTTTCACCAACATAATCAATTTACCAAATAAACTATCATTTGAAAATATCTTTGTAATACAATAGCACAAAAAGAATTAATTAAATTTCCCCATCTCCTTTTTAGGGAATATTTTGTTCAAACTAAATAATATGAACTATTTAAAATGGTCCCTTTTTTATTTGTTATTTGAAATAAAAAATTTTTAAACCACTGGTTTATTACTGAACACTGGTGTTTATATCCATCTCTTCGAATTTTATCTATTTCTAAAAATTCTAAAATGTTAATTTGTTTAGTACTTGGTGTGTGATTACAATGTGTCAAATACTGAAGTTCTGAGAGAAGAAAAATCAGAGATCATCTTATACTCTCTGCAGATGGGAAAATCAGGGCCTATAGGGGCTGAAGGACGCAAGGTAATGCTGTAGTTCAGAAACACTGACAGCTTTGGCACCTGAGAAAAGGATAGTAAAATAAATGTACATATAAAAGATTACAAAAAAAATCCATCAATAAAAAAACTATGATAAATTTCAGTTCCAATATCAACAATAATGATGAACTTTATTTTACTGAACCTAAAGCATGTACACATATAAAGAATGCACACAAAGAATATGTTGAATATTCCAAAAGAAACAAAAATATGTGCACGTGGTGGTGGGCTGTTTTATTTAATATGGCGAGAAAACACTCAGACAATATCTAGTGGTTTCCAAACACAAGAATAAAAATGAAAAAAAAAATACACTACTAAAAAGTGTAGAGTGGCATTTTTGTTGTTGTTCTTTGTTTCTCTGGGGCGTAATAGTATTTCTTACCTTCTACATACAGAAAATGTTAGTATACAAATGATCATGGTTAATATGGTCACAACAAGCATCAAACTTGCTTTCCAGTCAAAAAGGTTAGAAACAGGACAACAGGAGTTAAGTGGGCATAGTGTGGCATTGGTAAGGATTCAATTCATATCCAGGGAAATTTCAACAATGCTGCAGAACAAAAAGGAGGAGCACTGCGTGTTCTATGAGTTCTCCAAGCCAAATTGAAGGGGTTCTAAATAGGTTAAGGATGAAGAAGTAGAAACAGTAGGTACAAACAACTCCTCTTAAGAATCTGATTCTGAAATGGAGCAGAGAAATGTGTAGTAATCTGATGGTGACATAGGATTAAAGGAGGGTTTTAATTTTTTCCAAGATGGGAGATATTAGAGTATATTTCATATCAATGGAAAGGATCCAACAGAGACAAAGAACTTCATGATGTAGAAGAAAAAGGAAATAGCTGCAGGAACAGGATACAAATGGATGAGTAAATCTTAGGAGCACAGAGGTACATCTATCAGTTCATCCATAGATTATGGGCACAGATGTAGGCAGACCAGTAGATCTAGTGATAGAAAGATTAGGCAAGTAAAGTCATTTGTGGATGCCACGCGGGGGTGGGAGGGATACAACTTTTCACTGAGACTATTATATTACCACATTGGATCAATATGGTGATCAAAAATTCATCTTAAAAATTAGGTTTTTGAAATGTGTATTTAATTATCTACCTGCCTTCAAGACGAGTCACCTCTGCCTGCAGAAGTTCTTCACTTGCATGGGTAAAATCCAGCTGGGACAGCATACTGTCTAAGTCCCCCTGCCCTTGAGAGGTATACTTCCTTTCTGCCTGGGACTCCTCCAGTGGCCTATGGAAGGACACAGATGACTGTTATAGACCTTTAACCTTTGCAAACAAAAACAATGCACAGCCAGGTTACTCCCAGATGTTTTGGGTAATTAAGCTCTTGGGAATTCATCAGTTTGTCTCCTGCTTTATGAAAAGAATAGTGGGAGAGCAGAGTTAAGGGATGCTGCTTCCCAAAAGTCAGCAGCAATTTACTCCCTTCTTAACTGGGATTTGGCCTGCTTTTCAAGGGAAAAGCCAGATAAAATGGCAAAATCACCTTATTGACATGTATCAAAGAAAAGCTACAGGACAGTTCTGACAAGAATAAAAGTTTTCCATGGTTAAACAAAAAGAGTATAGCTCACTCTATTACTTTCCACAAAAGACCTCAATAATTCATATATAAAACTAAAATTAGTTTTAGGAGTATTTTTAAAGGGCTAGCTTGTACTCTACCAAGGAAGGGAAGCCTTCCAGGAAGGAACTGCAATTCCCTTCAGATCTGAAGTTTCACCAAGAGGTGTGGACTAAGGGTTTTTAACTTTCTAAATGTAAGCCTTGGTTAGGAATCCAAACTGAGAACAGAAAAAAATAACCAAAGTTTTATAAGACTATAAAAATCTAACTTGAAAATCAAAACTGAATAAGAAAATCCACAACATAATCAAACACAACATTGTGAACATGCAATATTAATACTGACGCTTAACATCAAACCACCAAGTAGGTAAGATGAATAATAATTAAGATTAAATATACCTGATGGCTTCTAGTGTGTGTTGAGTGCCAGCTGCTTTTAATTTTGTTTGTAGCTTCTCCTTTTGCATTTTTGCCTCACGGATAAAATTTTCTTGAGACTGAAGATTTGCCTTCAATTCTCTCTTTTCGTCCTGCAGAGCCTGAAAAGTACTCAGGGAAAAAAAATGTTAAAGTTATACAGGATTACTATTCTTCTATTTCATCAGAAAAGGAACCCAGGGAGTCAGACTGTAAGTTACGTAAGAGGCACAGCATTATTACAGCCATCTGTATCTGAGCCATCAGTTACAGAGCAGGGAAGAACCACAGATTTTGGAACCTAGTTCTAGGTTAATTATTCTCTTAAAATACTCATACACACATTTCTCTCAAGTCTAGTAATTTTAAAACACACCTCTAATAGCTTCTCAGATTCCCTCAGTTTTTCTTCCTTTTGTCGCTGCTCCTGCAGAATAGTCATATTGGTTCCAACCAAGTCATTAACCCTCATGTTAAGGCGTTCTATTTCCAACTCATTGGCACAGATGGTGTCCTTGGCTCGCTCAAGCTTACTACTCAGGTGCTGAATTTCCGATTGGCTGGTCAGCTCCACAGACTCTAATTTCTGTTTCCGATTGCTGAGCTGAGCCTAGAAACACACAGATTATCAATGGGTAAAGGGGAAATGATGAAAGAATGAACAATGAATAAGGAAGAGTAAAATGAAACTAAAAAATATAAAGCTCACTAAAAAATATAAGTACCTTAAGAAGGTGTAGAAAAAATTGAGAAAGTAAGGGGATTCTTCAGAAGAGATGCTGCCCACCTAACTGAAAAGTTACATTATTCCACCTACACAGAGGAAATTGAAACTTTGATACATTATCCTATTTCTTATGGAAGTTCAGACATTAAAATTACAAAAATCACCAAACTTCTTAAATTTTCACTCTCTACCCACCCCTAAAGTATGTTTATGTTGCATGTAGTTAATTATTCTGCTTTAGCATTCTTTTCAGATACATACATACACCCAGATTCAGATTATTCAAAATGAGCAGAAAATGTTTTCTAAATCTGGAGAGTGGGCTGAGGGTGTGGCTCAGTGGTACAGCGCCTAGTACATGTGAAGCACTGAGTTCGATCCTCAGCACCACATACAAATGAATGAAATAAAGGCATTGTGTCCATCTACAACTAAAAATAGTTTTTAAAAAAATCTGGAGAGGTGGGGAGACTACAGAATTGTATTCACTGAGGAAAAGGGAACTTGTAGAGAGGGGAAATTAGATCTATCATCAGTTTTTGGACATTTCCTGAGCTAGAAGATTTAACCAAATATAACATATTTCAAATTAGTTTCTTTTTTTTGTTTGGTACAGGGGTACTTTACAACTGAGCTACATCCCCAATCCTTTTTATTTTTATATTAGTTTGAGATAGGGTCTCATTAAGTTTCTTTAGGGTCTCACTAAATTGCTTAAGCTGGCTTTGAATTTTCAATCCTCCTGCCTCTGCCTCTTGAGTCACTGGGAGCATAGGCAACTCATTTTAAGAGATTAGTTTCTCTTATTTTAAGAAATTAGTTTTTGCAATGATGTTATACACTGAGGTACATACAAATAAAGCCACTTAGCAACCATCTCATAGACCTATGTATGAAGTATATTCCCTAAGCTTAAGGCTCTACATCCTAGCTATACTAGCTTTTGACTCCCAACTTCCTAGTTTTCACAAGTTGTTTTTTTTTTGGTAGGGGAGATTACTGGAAATTGAATTCAGGGTCACTTGACCACTGAGCCACATCCCCAGTCCTATTTTGTATATTATTTAGAGATAGGATCTCACTGAGTTGCGTAGGGCCTCACTTTTGCCGAGGGTGACTTTCAACTCATGATTCTCCTATGTCAGCCTCTCGAGCCACTGGGATTACAGGCGTGCACCACCACACCTAGCTCCCACAAGTTTTAATTCAGCATCCAAACTGGTTCTTCATCTACACACTGAAGACAGACAAAAACACCTGTGGAAGTAAACTTCCCTAATTTTAAATATTTCTAAAGGTAAAGGAATGCAATTTTATTTTAGAAATATAAATGGAAATGTTTCTGGGAAAGCCACCAGCTGAAAATTATAAATTTTTAAATTTTATACAGTAGAGGAGCAAAATCTGTACTGTAAACCATAGTGACATAAAGTAGATGCTAAGAGACAGACAGAAAGGCAAAGAGACAGTGTTTGTGTAATCATGATTCCAGTGTAAAGAGTCAAAATATTTTTCCAGATCCCCACAACAGTGTGAAAGACGACTTAACATAGTCTTAGATTCACTACAGTAACTGCTAAGCATGCAATTGTTTCTAAACTTAAATACAATATAAACTTCTTTTTCTGAAGGAGAAAATTCTGAACAGAACAAATAAATCCAGTGACTGGGTGAGGGGAGGAGGGAGAAAAGGGTTACAGTCTAGTTTCCTGAACCTCCCCTAACCCTCCCTTAAACCCTACCAGCAGCCCTGGGGCTTGAAAGAACACAACTGGAACACCTCTGACCAAATGGGTACTCAGGATGAAGAACAATACATCACGGTGGCTCAAGCCTGTAATCCCAGCACTTAGGGAGGCTGAGACAGGACAATCCCGAGTTCAAAGCCAGCCTCAGCAATGGTGAGGTGCTAAGCAACTCAGTGAGACCCTGTCTCTACATAAAACACAAAATAGGGCTGGGGATGTGGCTCAGTGGTTGAGTACCCCTGAGTTCAATCCCCAGTACCAAAAAAAAAAAAAAAAAACTGCACTAGCCATTTAACACAATTCAACTCAAATTTGTGAAGTTATGGCTAGCTTATGTAAGCTAGTTTAATCAGTGAGTCTAGATTTGCTACTTCAAATCTAACTAACTTTTCAGTTTTGAAAAATCAACACAGCATTTTTTTACTGATTTACTATTTCTGTCATGCAAAACTACATAGGTTTTAAAGCACAGTGCAAAGTATATCATCTTAAATAAAAATTCTAAATTTTCATTAACTAGAAATAATATACTAGGCTTGTACTGTCCAATATGGTACTCACTCACCATCTGTGACTATCTAGCATCTGAATTTGTGGCTAATTTAAACTGATACATATTCTAGGTGTAAAATATACATGGAAACTCAAAGACTTGGTTTGAAAAAATTTAAAAAAAAGAATGTAGTCTGTTGCTCACCTGTAATCCCAGTGACTGAAGAGACTGAGACAGGAAAATCCCAAGTTCAAGGCCAGCCTCAGCAACTTGGCAAGGTCCTAAATAACTTAGGGAAATCCTGTCTCAAAAATAAAAAAATCAAAAGGGTTGGGAAGCCAGGTGCAGTGGCACATGCCTGTAATCCCAGCACTTTGGGAGGCTGAGACAGGAGAATTGAGAGTTCAAAGCCAGCCTCAGCACCAGCAAGGCACTATGCAACTCAGTGAGACCCTGTCTCTACATAAAAACACAAAATAGGGCTAGGGATGTGGCTCAGTGGTCAAATACCCCTGAGTTCAATCCCAGTACCAAAAAAAAAAAGGGTGTGGATGTAGCTCAGTGGTAAAAGTACCCCTGGATTAAATTACATATTTCTATTAGCACTACACTGTATAGAAACAGCAAGCAGCACGCATGCCCTGAACGTACCAACATGGACGCCATAGGCTGCATGCGCAGAGAACATGAAATACCCAGTATGGGTGCCACCATTCTTCCCGATTCATCTAGGAAGGACTCTGACCTTCTCTTCCTGCCCTAAGCCCTCCCCTTCCTGACTGAGCCTTTTAAAATTTTCTGTACCCCCGAACACGTGTGCCATTCTCCCCTACACACTCTGATGGATGGGAGCCCGAAAGCGTGTATTTCCAATAAAGCCTTGCCCAGCGGTTTTAATTCACCTCCTTTTGGTCATCTGGCTTTACACTAGTCTCAAGAATACCTCTTTCGATACTAAAAGTCAGAAATAATCATGTCAACCACTTTTAAATCAATGATCATTTATCTCTTAAATATCTGCCTTTTAAAGCATATTTTAAGGTTAATATATTTTTAAATATTTTTTTGCACCAAGTACTGCCACTAATTAACCAGAAACCAGAAACTTCTCTTAGTGATCTAACATTTAGCACTTTAACTAGTCTACTAAAGTGGGTGGAGTTATTTCAACAACATGAATCACATTTAAAGTAACTAATGAAGCAAGAGCCAAGTTTATAGTGACAGGCACAGCAGTAATAGAAACTTCCTAGGCTCTTCAAGCTGCAATCCAGCGGGGTGCTGCAAGGCTGAGCCTGCACTGACACACTTGGAATTGACACGATGGGGAGTTTGGTAAGAGTCCGATGTCTGCAACAGTCATTCCTTCATAGTAGGACTCCCTGGGAGAGAAAGCTCTTGCTGCTCCTTAATATATTGTTCTCAGAAATCTCACAATCTAGAGCAGTTTCCTAGACAAACCACGAAATCAGGAAAAGATTTCAACTCAACCCCCATCCCAACCCCTTCCCTACTATCTCGTACAAGTTACCTGCCCACTCTAGTAGCAGTTATCATTCCATGAATTTTAGAAACATTCTGTCAAATCCTTAAGATGTAGATAATCATTTGAAAACATTGAGACCTCTATCACATAACTGGTACCACAATAAATTTTATGAAATATAAATTTTAATGAAATATATTTTATATATATAATTAATAAATATATAATAATAATATATAATAAATTTTATGAAATATAAATTTTAATGAAATATATTTTAAAAAATTAGAAAGCATTAGAAGAAATCTTGTCCTCAGGAAGATTTTTATGACATGGAAGAAACTCTAAAGAAGAAATTGATAGAGTTAAGCAATCCTAATACTTGCTTATAAAATAACCATATTTCTGTAAAGTTAAAGTAATAAAGCAAAATTAAACTGGGTAAAGCAAACACAACTGCAACTTAAGAGCAAAGAACTTATGATTCATACTTAATGTATGAAAAGCTCTTTCAAAATACTAAACCATACTCCTAAAAGAAAAATGAGCAGAAGATGTAAGCAATTTGCAAAAACTTGAAAACAGAAACATGAAAAAATGCTCAACCTCACTCATAATTTAAAAAATGATAATCAAAAGAAATAATTAGGTAGTATTACTGCAGAAAAGATAGCCTGTTCAACAAATGGTGCTGAGAAAACTGGAAATACATATGTAGCAAAATTAAATTAAACCTCTATCTCTCACATTGCACAAAAATCAACTCAAAGTGTGTCAAAGACTTAGGCACTAGAACAAAGACCCTGCACCTAACAGAAGAAAAAGTAGGCCCAAATCTCCACCATGTCAACTTAGGACCTGACTTCCTTAACAAGACTCCTAAAGCATAGGAAGTAAAATCAAGAATCAATAAATGGGATTGATTCAAACTAAAAAGCTTCTTCTCAGCAAAGGAAACAATAATAACGTGAAGAGAAAGCCTACAGAATGGAAGAAAATCTTTTACCACATGCACCTCAGATAGAGCACTAATCTCCAGGATATATAAAGAACTCAAAAAACTCAATATCCAAAATACAAATAGCCCAATCAATAAATGGGCTAATAAACCGAACAAACACTTCACAGAAGAAATACAATCGAATGGCAGGTGCCACCCACGTCTATAATCCCAGCAATTTAGGAGGCTGAGACAGGTGAATCGCGAGTTCAAAGCCAGCCTCAGCAATGGTGAGGTGCTAAGCAACTCAGTGAGACCCTGTCTCTACATAAAACACAAAATAGGGCTGGGGATGTGGCTTGGTGGCTGAGTGCCCCTGAGTTCAATCCCTGTTAAAAAAATAGAAAGAAAAAAGAAAAATACAATTGATCAACAAACATATGAACAAATGTTCATCATCTCTAGCAATTAGAGAAATGCAAATCAAACTACTCTGTAATATTTCATCTCACTCCAGTCCAAATGGCAATTATCAGGAATACAAACAATAATGATTGTTGGCAATGATGTGGGGAAAAAGGTGCACTCATACATTGCTGGTGGGACTGCAAGCACTATGGAAAGCAGTACAGAAACTCCTCAGAAAACTTCGAATATAACCACCATTTGATCCAGCTATCCCACTCCTTGGTTTATACTCAAAGGACTTAAAATCAGCATACTACAGTGACAGAGCCACATCAATGTTTATAGCAGCTCAACTCACAATAGCTGAACTATGGAACCAACCTAGATGCCCCTCAAGAGATAAATGGACAATGGAATATTACTCGCCTTAAAGAAGTATGAAATTATGGCATTTGCAGATAAATGGATGGAGCCAGAGAACATCATGCTAAGCGAAATAAGCCAAACCCAAAACACCAAAGGCCAAATGTTTTCTCTGACTAGCAGATGCTGATCCATAATAGGCGGGAGGGGTAGGAAAGAATGAAGGAACTTTGGATTGTGCAGAGGGGAGTGAGGGGAGGAAGTGTGGGGATAGGAAGGATGGTGGAATGAGACAGACATTATTTCCCTATATGCATATATAATTGCACTACTGGTGTGACTCTATACCATGTACAGCCAGAGGAATGAGAAGTTATGCTCCATTTGTGTACAATGTGTCAAAGTACATTCCACTGTCAGGTATAACTAATTGGAGCAAATTAAAAAATAAAAATAATAATAATTAGAGGTTTTTTAACCTTTAAGATTAGAAAAGACAAGTCTAAAAGTGGAGTAACTAAAAAAAATAATAGTGCTCAGTGTTGGGGAAGTATGAGAAAATGGACATTCTCACACATTGCTGAAGACATCTCTATCAATCCATATTGCAAAGCACTTTGGCAAATACATTAAAATCTTTAAGAATGTACTACTACTCTGATGCGGCAATTTCATTCTAGGGTCATTTATTTAAAAAGATAAATAGGCAAACTCCTAAATAAACTCCTTCTATAAACTCTTAATGTTTATAGAAGGATGTTCATCTAAGCACAATTTATAAGAGTGAAATATTTAAAAGTCAATGTTCTGTAATAAGGAATTGGTTACACAAATTATAATACATTTAATGGGAGAGTGGACTTCTATGCAATCATGATGACTACACATTTGTTCACATGTCATCTTTAAATGGGAAAAACCTTAAAGCTGTGAAAATTACAACACTGTATTATGAAGTACTTAGCATAGTGCCTGCCACAATAAATACTCTACACATTTTTAAATTGATTCATGGAAAAATTCAACCATACAAAGATACAGAAATAAGATGATGATGATCCTGCATACAGTCATCACTTACCCTCAAAACTTACAACAATTTGCTATTCTTGGTATTTTTTTTAAAAGTTTACAACTACAGCTGGGCGTGGTGGCACATGCATGTAATCCCAGCACTTTGGGAGGCTGAGACAGGAGGATCGCGAGTTCAAAGCCAGCCTCAGCAACGGTGAGGCACTAAGCCACTCAGTGAGACCATGTCTCTTAATAAAACATAAAACAGGGCTGGGGATGTGGCTCAGTGGTTGAGTACCCCCGAATTCAATCCCTGGTACCAAAAAGAAAAAAAAAAAGTTTACAACTACTCCTCCCATCCCAAATCAGTGTATACAGCTTAATTTCTACTAAATGTGCATGAATGCAACAGTCTTCACTATATAAGCACAGAAAAAAGTCAGAAAAAATTTGCACCAAAATGTTAATCGTGCCTCTCTATAGGATGGAATGATGGATGATATTATTTCTCATTTTATCTATATTTTCTCATTCTTCTAAAATGAACATATATGTAATTTTAATAGCTAACTAAAAGAAAAGAATTCAAGGAAACATATAACACTGAGAGAAGCTACTTCTGAATTCTACTTTTTTATGCTAAAAATATGCAAGAAAAAAAGTTATACCAAGAATTTTTTATATAGGAGGGGTGATGTGTTGATATCTACCTACCCAAACTCCCAGATTTTCTATTGTTATTGTTCAATGGTGACCCACATATCAACCAAGTGGAATGAATTGATCTTGACTGGACTCTTGACTATAAAAGTTATATTCAATGGTGAAAGGACAGTTTTTTAGATAACTGGGGAAATATGAACAGACTGGACATTAAAATTACATTGAGAAGGTATTACATTGTTCATGTAATACTGTTATTACTGTAGGCTTTTTTTTTTAAGTCCTTATCTGTTAGGAAAGATGATGATGTCTATGTTAGGTCAGAGGCAGAAGCAGAGAACAGCCACCTCGCTCTCACCCCGCCCATCAGCCGTCTGGCTCTCTCCCACTCCGCAGGGCTGCCGCCACCGTTGCCACACCGCTGCCTCCACCGGCTGAGCCTGGGGCCTGCAGGAGCCGCATGCGGGGGGGCCAGGCCCACCCCCAGCCCTCCATCAGTCGCACGCGCTGAACGCAGTACGCATGTGCCAAACATGCCAACATGGCAGCCCCCAGTAGCCAATATGGAGAGAGAGTGAACCTCCGACATGAAAATCGCCATGACTCCCGGCTCATCCCGGAAGGACTCTGACCTCACCAGCCTCACCTAACCAATCTCAGAGAACACTGGACTCTAGACCAACACCTCTTCCTGCCTCAAGCCTTCCTTTTCTGGACGGGGTGCAGGGGGGACCCTTTAAATTCTGTATGCCAGGAGGTTCCAGAGCCATTTTCTGCCCAGTCAAGCCTGGTGACTGGGTGCGTCTTTCCCAGAATAAAGCCTGTTCCGGTCCTGTTTTACTTCCATCTGGTCATTTGGCTTCACAAATTGGTGCCGAAACCCGGGAGAGTTTTTGAACCTCCCCCTGCACTGGGGTAGAGGCAGACTCTCTAAACCAGACTGGGAGAGTTCTTGAACCTCCCCCTGCACTGGGGTAGAGGCAGACTCTCCAAACCAGACCGGGAGCCACTCTCCGCCCTCCGGATCCGTGAAAGTGAGGTACGCTTCCCTCAACCCGTTTCCCCTGATTTCTCAGCTTCACTCCCGTCCGCACTAGGGGTCTACCTGTAAGTCACACGTGTGCATAGACCCCTGTCCAAGGCCACAGGAATTGGAGAGACCTCTCCAGTCCTTGTGAGCCATCCGATTCCGCTTGGGCCCCGAGGAGTTTACAAGGATGCTTGAGCCCCTTGCTTGGCCCCCTGTTTTCCGGTGGACTTGAACGGGTTTTGGGACACCTTTTTCCATTCTTGCCCACTTCTGTGAACACTGAGGAGCCATGGTAAACACCAGCTCTTCTCCAGACCCCACAACTCCTTTGGGCTGTCTGTATTACAATTTTGAGGAGCTAGGATTTGCTAAGGACCTATGCCATGAGCGTCTGGTCCTCCTTTCCACTGAAGTCTGGCCTCAGTATGGCTTAGACAATGGATCAAAATGGCCTCCAGAGGGAACTTTTGATTTTCAAATCCTCACTGATTTGGCTAATTTTTGTCACTGGACAAGGAGATGGACACAGGCTCCTTATGTTCAGGCTTTTTGGGAAGTATGCTCTCGCCCCAACCTTTATTCCACCTGTTCTGTCCTTCAAGTTATCCTTGCTAGAGAAAATCCCACACCCCCTTCCCAATGTTTTTACCTATCTTCTTCCTCTTTCACTGATCCACCTGAGCTGCTCTCAGCCCCACCTGTCCGCCATCCCCCTCCTCCTGTAACCACAGCTCTTGCCCCTCCTCCTGTAGCCACGGCTCCTGCCCCTCCTCCAGTAGCCACAGCTCCTGCCCCTCCTCCTGGGAACCCGCCCCCTCCAATGGATCCCTTCACTCACCCACTCCCCTCTTCCCCTGTTAGTGTTTACACCCATTCCCACCAGGCTCCCTTGTCAGCTGACCTTAAGCTTCTCTGTCCCCTCAGGGAATTGGCAGGCGCTGAGGGAATTATTCAAGTTCATGCTCCATTCTCACTTCAGAACCTCTCCCATATTCAAGAGTGCCTTGGGTCTTTCTCTGCTGACTGTTCTACTTACATTAAGGGATTCTACTCTCTCTCAGACTTACAGTCTTACCTGGTATGATGTCTATGTTATTCTCTCTGCCACTCTTATCCCTGATGAATGCTCTTGCATCCAGCAGGCTGCTTGGGACTATGCTGATCAAGTTCGCTTAACAGACATAACTCTTCCTACAGGTGAAGCTGCTATTCCCCTAACCAAACCCAACTGGAATTACCAGGATGGCCAGCAGGGACACCATCACTGCACCTACATGATCCAATATCTAATAGCAGGCATGCAGGCAGTGTCTAATAAAGTAGTTAATTTTGATAAGCTCAGAGAAATCACCCAGAATCCCAATGAAAATCCAGCTTATGTTCTCAACCGCCTTACAGAGACTCTTACCAAATATACTAAGCTGGATCCTGAGTCTCCCTCTGGGGCTACAGTGCTAGTGACCCATTTCATCACCCAATCGGCCCACAACATTAGAAAAAAGCTCAAACGAGCTGAGGAGGGCCCACAGACCCCTATCCAGGACCTGGTAAAAATGGCCTTTAAAGTCTATAATGCCCGAGAGGAGTCAGCTGAATTAGCCAGGCAGGCCCAATTACAGAAAAAGGTAACACTACAAACCCAAACCTTGGCAGCAGCCCTGAGGCCTACAGCTCCAATAAGAGCTTTAAGGGGGAACCTGTGATCCCCTCCACCGGGGGCTTGCTTCAAATGTGGACGCAAGGGTCACTGGGCCTGCCAGTGCCCAAACCCACAGCCCCCTCCTGGGCCGTGCCCCACCTGTGAGCAGACAGGACACTGGAAAAGTGACTGCCCCATGGCTGGCCCTTCTTCGGCGCCTCTATGTGGGGGTATGACCAACCAGGCAGCGTTCTCTCCTGAACTCTTGGGGTTCGCAGAAGACTGAAGCAGCCCAGACTCGGGGACCCCCATCACCCTCGCCGAGCCCAGGGTAACACTCCAGGTAGCGGGTAAGTCCATAACTTGTGGACACGGGGGCTACCTATTCTGTTTTGCCTGCCCACTCTGGGCCTTTGTTTCCTTCCCAGGTCTCGGTTATGGGGATTGATGGCCAACCCTCCTCCCCAAACCGAACTGCTAGGCTGGCCTATGCCCTAGAGGGACACCCTTTTACACACTCCTTTCTGGTCATTCCATCCTGTCCAATTCCTCTCCTAGGCAGGGACATTCTCCAATTATTAGGGGCCACTCTCCAATTGTATCCCAAAAATGCCACCGCCCAGTTTCTCTTACCTCTAATCTGTACTCTTTCTAATGACCTAACAGCACCTACTACACCATTACCCCCAGACCTAGTTGATCCCCAAGTCTGGGACACCTCCAAGCCAGTCATAGCCTCTCACCACAAGCTAGCCCATATTCAGTTAAAGCCGCACACTAAATATCGTTTGAGTCCCCAATTTCCCATCTCCAAAACCCACAGGGAGGGACTTAAACCCATCATAGACAGACTACTTGCCCAGAGACTCCTCATCCCTACTGACTCTCCATGCAACACTCCCATATTGCCAGGACGTAAGTCCTCAGGAGCCTATCACTTGGTTCAGGACCTCCGCCTAATTAATGACGCAGTTATTCCCATCCACTCAGTTGTTCCCAACCCTTACACTCTCCTCTCTCATACCCCCCTTCAACCACCCTCTTTACTGTCTTAGATCTTAAAGATGCCTTCTTTACAGTGCCCCTGCACCCTGACTCTTATAACCTCTTTGCCTTCACCCTACCCCTTTAAGGTCCCAACAGCTAACATGGACAGTTTTACCCCAAGGCTTCAGAGACAGTCCCCACCTCTCTGGGCAAGCTTTGGCACAAGATGTAACTGCTTGTGACTTGGGGAATAGCACCTTTCTTCAGTATGTGGATGACCTTCTCCTATGCAGCCCATCCCCTGCGACTTCCCAGGCACACACTGCTCAGCTTCTCAATTTCCTGGGGTCACAGGGCCATCGAGTCTCTCCAACTAAGGCCCAACTCACTGCTACCTCAGTCACCTACTTAGGTATACTCCTCACTCCAACCTCTAAAGGTCTGACAACTAACAGAATTCAAGCTCTCCAGGACCTACAGCTGCCTGAAACAGCGGATTACATCCATTCCTTCCGGGGTCTGGCCGGCTTTTTCAGCCATCGGGTCCCCAACTTTGCATTTTTGGCTAAGCCCTTATACCAGGCAGCTAAGGAGACCCCTCATGGGCCTTTCACTTCTCCTACCTCAGTAGCCAATGTCTTTTATAAGCTCAGGGATGCCCTCATATCCTCTCCCACTCTCTCTCTCCCTAACCCTAATCATCCTTTCCACCTTTTTACGGATGAAAGGCAGGGTATTGCCCCTGGCCTCCTCACCCAACCGATTGGACCTTCCTACAAGCCAGTGGCATACCTCTCTAAGCAGCTGGAAGCTACAGCTCATGGATGGCTACCCTGCCTCTGGGCACTGGCAGCAGCAGCAGAGCTTACTAAGGAAGCCCTCAAGCTTACCTTGCTCAAACCAGTAACTGTATTTTCTACCCATAGACTACAGGACCTCTTAAGTCACAAAGCTCCCCCACTTCTAAGCCCTTTGAGAATTCAAGAATTTCACCTTCTCTTAATAGAGAACCCCAACATTACCCTCTGTCATTCTTCCTCTCTCAATTCTGCCACACTTCTCCCACTATCCTCTCCCCCTTCGGATGCTAATCATTCCTGTCCGCAGATGTTGGAGGGCCTGCGATTGCCTCGTGAGGACCTCTTTGACTATCCATTCTCCACACCTGACTTAACCCTTTTTGTGGATGGCAGTTCCACAATGGGTCGTGATGGACGCCGCAGAGCCGCATATGCAGTAGTCACCGCTGCCTCAGTCTTAGAAGCCAGCTGCCTTCCTGAAGGAACCACTTCACAAAAGGCTGAACTTTTTGCACTCATCAGAGCTCTCACTCTATCCAAAGATAAGCAAGTTAACATTTACACAGACTCCAAATATGCTTTCCTAATTGCTCATTCTCATACAGCTATTTGGAAGGAGCGTGGATTCTTGACCACAAAAGGGTCACCAGTGGTCAATGCCTCTCTAATTTCCAAACTCTTGGAGGTGCTACAACTTCCCTCATGAGTGTCTATCATACACTGCAGAGGACATCAGAATTCCACTGACCCCATAGCTATGGGCAACAACAAGGCAGACTCTATAGCACGAGGATTAACAGCCAAATCCTCAACAGCACCTATCCTATTTCTGCCCACCGCTACTAAACCCAATTATACCCCACAGGAACAACAGGACCTGATAACCCAAGGTGGTCAGCTTGGAGAAGATGGCTGGATCTTCCTGGAGGATCGGATTGCCCTCCCCAAACAGCAAGCTTACGGTTTATTGATGGACATTCATAACTCTCTTCATATTGGCCCCAAACCCCTTTTTCAGTTTTTACCACCTCTCTTCTACTTCCCAGGAATGAGAACTACTCTCCAGCAGGTCCACTCTGCTTATTCCATCTGCTCTACTGTGTCCCCACAAGGAGGCATCAAACCCAAACTCCCCACGCCCCAGATGAGAGGTCACCAACCAGGTGAAACTAGCAGATTGACTTCACTCATATACCTAGGCCCAAAAAGCTTCGCTACCTACTCACTATGGTTGATACTTTTTCAGGTTGGATAGAAGCCTTCCCTACCTCCAGGAAAACTGCTGACACTGTCGCCTCCATCCTTGTTGAGCAGATTATTCCCAGATTCGGACTTCCCGTCTCCATCCAGTCAGACAACAGTCCGGCCTTCACTTCTCAGGTTGTTCAACTAGTCTCCAGAGACCTCAACATCACTTGGAAACTCCACATCCCCTACCAACCCCAATCCTCGCGTAAGGTCGAAAGGGCCCATGGCATCCTCAAGGATCACCTCACTAAACTTGCTATTGAACTCAGGCTCTCCTGGCCCAATCTCCTGCCATTGGCCCTCACTCGAATTAGGCAGCCCCTCTGGCCTTAGCCCTTTCGAGTTGCTCTATGGATGCCCTTTCCTAATCAACCAAAATTTCCCAACCAACCCTCTCCCATTGTGTCCTACCTGCCATATCTCACCCTCTTACACAAGCTTTTAAGGGAACATGCAGACCGCTGCCTTCCAGCGCCATCTACCGCCTCAGACCCAGCACATCTGCAGACTGACTCAGATCCTCTTCAACCAGGTGACACAGTCTTACTTCGAGAGCTGCATCCTCAATCGTTGGAGCCCCGCTGGACGGGACCCCATACACTCATACTTACGATGCTAACAGCAGCCAAGCTTCTAGGCCACGCCCCATGGTACCATGTCTCCCGCCTCAAAAAGGCAGCTACCCCCAATGCCCAGCCTTGGACTTCCACCATGCTGGGGCCCACCAAACTCAAAGTTTCTCGACAACACTCTGCTAATCAGTAATCTCTCCCAAGCCTCTGCTCCTACCCTCAGGTGACGCCTCTGCATTCAAGCAGCATGACTGACAACCAGCATCTCCACCCCTGCCTCTGCCTCCCTGCCTGACCAACACCCGAGCCACCTCCCTCTCTCGACGCCCCCAATCCTGCACGAAGCAGCCAGACCGAATCTACTGTTCTATATCATCAAAAAGGCCAGGATGTTAGGTCAGAGGCAGAAGCAGAGAATAGCCGCCGCGCACGCAGGCTGCCGGCCCGCCCCTTGCCCTCAGCGTCTACCGCCCCCGGCCCGTCAGTCACGCGTGCCAAACACAGTATGCATGTGCCGAACACGCCAACATGGCAGCCCCCAGTAGCCGATACAGAGAGAGAGTGAACCTCCGACATGAAAACCGCCATGACTCCCGGCTCATCCCGGAAGGACTCTGACCTCACCAGCCTCACTTAACCAATCTCAGAGGACACTGGACTCTAGACCAACACCTCTTCCTGCCTCAAGCCTTCCTTTTCCGGACGGGGGGGGGGGACCCTTTAAATTCTGTATGCCAGGAGGTTCCAGCGCCATTTTCTGCCCAGTCAAGCCTGGTGACTGGGTGGGGGTTGGCCCGGGAGCGTCCTTCCCAGAATAAAGCCTGTTCCGGTCCTGTTTTACTTCCATCTGGTCATTTGGCTTTACAGTCTATGATTTCCTTTGAAATATTCCAGCCAAACATAAAATGTGAGGAAGGATACACAGTTTCAGTTTTGCAAGATGAAAAAGTTCTAGAGATCTGTTGCACAATGATGTGCATACAGTTAACACTAATGCAGGGTACACTTAAAAATAGCATCAGTGGCAAATTTTGTATTATGTTTTAACCATAATTTTTTAAAAATCTAGCAACATGATAACTATTAGTGCAAGGTAACAGTATACTTGTTTATTTAAATGTTTATTTAAATGTTTGAAAAAATGATGGTCACACATCATTGTACATACTGAGTCACAGAAAGATTTAATTTTGTTACTTTGCCAAGGGAGACAGAGACACACATTTATAAGTCACATTTTAGTTAAACAATTTTAGTTTAAACAAAACTATCAGAAGAATAATTCAAGTAGGGAATTATTATCCTTAGTAGAGAAAACAGATGTTGGCTTTCTGAAGGCTGCTTATTCTAGCTGTAGTTGAATTATGGTAAATAAAAATCCCATTTTTACTAACAATGAAGTTTTAATTAGACAGCTGATAATCACAATAATTCGAAATTCGATAACAGCAATTTTGAAAAAAGGATCTACAATCAGTAATGACACCATGGATAAATAATTGCAAACTGAAAAAAATTAAGACAATTTGCTTTTTTGTACTCTGAAGGCTATAATTAGAATGTAACAATATCTTAGAGCAATTAAGTTTGTGTAGTGCTTTAACATTCAGGTCAAAAAATCCTGTTCTAGAAAACTCAAAATTTTATTGTCCTTCTCTGGCTCAATAGCTTCCTGTACTTTAAAATAGAATTTTTTCCTTAGGATTGCTATAGGTCCTCTCCTGTCATTCTGAGTAGAGTCACTTATAGCAGAGCTATTCTTGATAGTTTACCTGACAGCTGACATTTCAGAAGAATGAACAAAAAATATAGTATAAAGACTTAAAACAGCAAATGAACAGTCTGTTTAACAACAAAAACAAAACTTCCCTCTAGCTCTCTGAACCAGTCTTCACTCATTTGATAAACTGAAATAACTACTAACCTTGACTGACTGTCATTATATTAAATAACAAAACTGCATACAGGAAGCAGAGAAGAAGCAGAGGTGATGTCTAGTACATAACAGATGGTCAAAAATATTCATTTTCCTCTACGTTCTCATTTTTAATTAAAAAAGTAAGCTGGGTGTGGTGGTGCATGCCTGTAATCCCAGCGGCTCAGGAGGTTGAGGCAGGAAGATCACAGGTGCAAAGCCAGACTCAGTAATTTAGCAAGACTGTAAGCAACCTAGTGAGATCTTGATCTTAAAAAAAAAAAAAAAAAGAGGGGCCGGGGATATGGCTCAGTAGTTAAGCACTCCTAGGTTCAATCCCTGGTATCTTCCCCACCCCACCCCCCAAAAAGTAAAGAAACTACAAATATCCTAAGAAGACAAATACCTAAATTAGGTATCTATATTGTTTTCTTGTTTGTTTGTTTATTGATATTAGGGATTGAACTTGGGGCACTTAAGCACTTACCCACATCCCCACCCCTTTTTCATTTTTCACTTTGACACAGGGTCTTGCTAAGTTGCTAAGGCTGGCTTTGAACTTGAAATCCTTCTTGCCTTAGCCTCCCCAGCCACTGGGATTACAAGCAGGCCACCTGTGCCGGGCAATATTGTTTTTGTTTAAGCTACTAGTTCTGCAACCAAAATGACACTACTTTTAGCTAAGGTGCACAGAAATGCAGTGTGACTCTCTCAGCTTTTGTTTCCAAACAGGCAGACCAGCTGAGCTCCCCAGCTGAGGCCTCTCAATCTAGGTACCCAATTATCAGAGAGATGAAACAAGACAAGACAGAAGTAGAGGCAAGAGACAAATGAAAAGAAGAGAAGAGCAGAAGAAAGAAGGGAAGGACAGAGAAAGAGGTCGGTCAGAAACCAAGATTAGGACAGTGCACCTGAGATAGCAAATGAGTAAGCAGGCAGGAGGACCCAATGTGGTTAGAAGAGTGAGCCTGGAGGAGCAGCACCTGCTTCCACAGGAGTGAGGGAGGGGAGGAGGTCCTGAACATGTCTAGTTGCTGAAGAAGATAAGCCCATATGAGAGAAGAGTGGATTTACTACACAAGAAAAAAAGCAGGCTTAGCAGAGAGAAGCTAAGAAAGACGAAATAGCACCAGGAGTTGCATTACCATAGGGTCAGATTTAATCAAAACCTATCTGCCTCTCATTATGTTAAAATGTCTTAACTTACCTGAATTATGTCTGATTGTTCAGCCAGAGCCTTCCTTTGTGCCTCCAGAGAAGATACCTGTTGCTGATAAATCAAGCGCTGCTTCTCCCAGTCCAGTGATTTCTGACGAAATTCCTGAGGAGCCAATTAAGGTACTTAACTTTTAAGTGCTTTCCTTGCTGTAACTACTTCCCAGATTCACTTTTGCTTTAATTTTTCCCCACTTCCCTGGGTACACTTGCACCTTTCTCCACAGCAGGAGCCCCATTACTCACTTAGCTGACAGAACTGCGGAGCAATACTGAATTCCTCTCATACTGTGTCTTTGGATATCTGTCTTTCTAAATTTAACACCATAATGGTGACACATATGAAACACAGATGCTGAACACAGGGTCCATAACCATCTTCACAGATTTGCTGCCACCTAAGGGTTGTTATCATTTTCTAGTGATATTTCAGAAGACTGATACTAAGATAACTAAAATTTCAAAATATGGCTACATACACCCCTTACTATTCAAATTCTTGATTTCCAGACCTAGGAACTAAACAGATCCAAGTACATTTTCAGTAAGTCTGTTGGTAGCCCAATTCTTACCTCTCAGTATCTAATCCTCAGGAACCAAGTAGATTCAGATAACATAGTATCCCTTAATAGCCAAATTTTTATTATCTCAACAGAAGATCTTGAATAACATGGGAAGTCTAAACTAAAATTTAACAGATACATGTAACCCAAAACTGAGCAGTTCAAAATTAATGATGAATCAGCAGCAACTTCAGATTGCATGATCAAGAACATAAGCCCAATATTTATTAAATGAAGCAAATCAAAGGGAAAAGAAACTCAATCTTCCTATCACTTCTATGAGGGTCTCTTCTATGAGGGTCCTCTAGGACCTCAACTCTAGACATTCCATGCTCCTTAGGATTACTGCTGATAACCAGATTTTTGATATCCACTCAATCATTCCATTATACATGCCAGTACTCATTGGGTGCTGGGGATATAATATTTAACAAAATAAACAAAAACCCTAGTCAACTCAATTAAAGGGCAACAGATAACACATTCATCATACAGTACATGAGATGGTAATTTGTTTTTCGGAGAAAACAGAACATGGAATATTCAGAGCTGGGGGTTGTAATTTTTAAAGGGGATAGCCAAGCTGAGTAAATAACATTTAAGTAAACACCTAGGGAGCTGAAGAAGCTGTACTATTTCAGGCAGAGGGAACAGCCTTGATGTGTTTAAGGATAAGCGAGGAGGCTGGTGTGGCTAGAAAGGAGTGACTGAAAGAGAAAGTAGGAGATGAGGTCATAGTATTAACAGGGAAGGAGGCATGTACAGAATTATAACTCTGCCTTTTCAGGAAAACTACTGGAAGGTTTTTGTATAGAATGTGACATGATTTGACTTTCACTAAAACAGAATCACTCTGGTTATTGTGCTGAGAAAAGAAAGGTTAAGGAACACTATAAGGGAAGGCTCGGAAGACAGAAATGGAGCTGCCAACACCTGAAATAGGAAATGGTGTTGGGGAGATGGAGAAAAATAGTCAAGACCTTTACTTTGGACAGGCTAAGACTGACACAATTTTAGACATTGTAGTGGATATGTAAAACAGGTAGTTCAATGTTACTCTGTAACAATGTAGAGAGATTACAACCAGGTATTTGGGAATTAACATATACAACGTTAAAGCTATAAGACTGAAGATCATCAGGGGAGCGAGCATAGATAATAGCTAGACAGACAGACAGAAGAGTCCAATGACACAACCCTACATTATGCCAACCTTAAAAGGTTAGGGAGCAAGTGGTATTGAAAAAGTGTGCTAATAAGACAGGAGGAGGAAAATGTGATGTTTCTCAAAGCCAAGTCAAAAAAGTGTTTTGAGGAGGAGGGAAAGACCATCTGGGTCTAATACTACAGAGAGAATGAGGACGCTAATGAGTGGCCACAAGCTTTAAGAATGTGAAGGCTATTAGTGACCTTCATGCAAATAGCTTCTATAAGGGACAAAAGCGTTATTGTATGTGTGCAAGAAAAATGGTGGATTAGGGGCTGGGGATATAGCTCAGTTGGTAGAGTACTTGCCTTGCATGCACAAGGCCCTGGGTTCAATCCCCAGCACCACAAAAAATAAAATTAAAATAAAAAATAAAATTAAAATGGCAGATAATTTTTATTTGTTCTTTTTAGATATACATGACAATAGGGTGTATTTTGACATATACATACATGGAGTATAACTTAAAAATACGCCTCCCCAAAAAAGGGAAAAAAATGGGAGAAAAAGAATTGAAGACAAGATTAGATGCCCAAAGTGATTAGCTGTAAAATGAAAGAGAAACATGAGACAAAGGAGGGAGTGAGGGGTCAAGAGAGGATATTTGAGAGAAATCTGGATGCTGGTGGAAAAGATCCAGTAGGAAGGAAAAAACTGAGACTGCAGAAGAGAGAAGGAAAATTGCTGGGGGATGTCTTGGGTGGAGGAGGGGGAGGGGACAGATAGTTCCTCCAGTGGGGAGAAAAGCCAGGGCACCTGGGCACTGGTACAAATAGATGGGTAGACACAGTGTCGGAAGTCTGAACACAAAGGAAGATAGAACCTGAATGTGAGGACATGGGAACAAGTGTTGAAAGACTGAAGAAAAATGAAGTATGAAAGAGTCATTGCGGAAACCTGGGGTAAGAGGAAATACTGTATGATTCTAGGTAATATTAAGAGCCATTTGAGGTCAATGATCACGAATTTAGAATAAGGTCAACCACCATAGTTATGTTCAGCCACATGTGTGGCAGGCAGAGTGGGCAGAAAGGTAGACTTAACTAGAGTTGTGATTTTGCCAAGCAAAAGGGATGAAGCAAGAGAGGGGCATAGAAGATGGAGGGGAATATAAGAAATGTAACCATGACTTCACATTGGATAAGGACTGATAAGTGAGAGCACAGTAGACATGGAGCAGTGAAAATATACCACAATCCAATCATTTTAAGGGCTGGTTAATTATTATTAAGCATCAAAGGACTAAAGGAAGTGAGCTGAAAAGATAGAGATGGTATGTCAGGTGCTTAAAAGTGAGACATTCTAAAGAGTTTAAAAACACTGGTAAAGACAAGGAATGACTAAAGGAAAAAGTGGATGACACAAGGAAGAGATCAATATATGTATGAAGGCTGGGAGCAATGGCGCATAGTTGGAATCTCAGAAACTTGGAAGGTTGAAGCAGGAAGATCACAAGTTCAAGGCCAGCCTCAACAACCTAAACAGACCCTCACCAACTTAATGTGACCTTGTCTGAAAACAAAAAATAAAAGAGACTGGGGATATAGCTCAGTGGTAAATCACCTCTGGGTTCAATCCCCAGTAACAAAAAAAAGAAAAAAAAAAGAATTTTAGAAAAAGATGCCAAGAAACTCAAGGTCAGGGTATTAGAAGCATCATCCCTGCAGACAGTGAAATCCTCAAGAGTTATGATAAGAGTTATAATGTTAGAGAGAACAATAATGAGCTGGCAGCTAAAATCTATGGGCCAGGTAAGTAACTCAAGATTCAGAAGCTGGTCACTTAGGTTATATTATACATATACTGGTGAGTGGTATGGGTTTATGACATGAACATTAAAAGTGGGGTTTTTGAGGTGGAAAGAAAACAGAAGGGTCAGGAAGTAGCAATGAGGAATAAGGATATAGGAGTTTGGAGGGGAAAGTATCAATGAAAAAGGCTGGAGGGAGAGCACTATCTGTGTAGTCCTCTGATTCTGAGTCTTCAAATGTAGGAAAAATACTGATATCCCCAGTGTGGTGGTGCACCTGTGTAGTTCTCTGATTCTGAGTCTTCAAATGTATGAAAAATACTGATATCCCCAAGAGTGGTGGTGTACACCTGTAATCCCAGTGACTCGGGAGGCAGGAGGCCAGCCTCAGCAACTTAGCAAGGCCCTATGCAATTTAGCAAGACCCTAAAAAAATAAAAAATAAAAAGGGCTGGGGATGAGGCTCAGTGGTAAAGCACCCATGGGTTAAAACCCTGGTACAATAAATAGATAGATAGATAGATAGATAGATAGATAGATAGATAGATAGATAGATAGATAGATAGATAATAGAAATGCTGAGGTGTGAAATAATATTAAACACAGACATAACCATTCTTGGTAGCAATAAGTATTGGCAGAAATAAAAATATATTGACCCAGAAGATAAAAAAATGTTTAGTAATAACACAAAGGTGTAGAACATTTCAAAGTTAGAATCAGCTAGGGAAGCTGGATAAGATCCCTAGATTCCATGCCATACTCCTAGAAGGGAATTTCAGAAAGCCTGGAAGTACCCTGAGTGATTCTTAGGCACAGTGAAGAACTAATGGGAAGACAGATGTATAAAGAGTGGCAGTCTTGTGTTGCTCCTTCAACTCTAGGCAGTGTTGACGCACAACCTCCTCTTAGGTCCTCTGTAACCAACAAATACAATAGCCATGAAGTTATTCAGTAAAAACAAAATCCACAAAAGTGGAGGTGAATATCTTGCTCTATCTAAACGGGAACTGAGAATAAATAAGCTAATATACAAGCACAATGCAGAAAAACAAAACAAAACAAAAAACATGTACTTTCAGCATTTACGAAGCCCTTGCTGTACTAGCTGCTTGATATACAATAAGACAAAGACACTGCTAAGGGAGGACTGCCAGAGACTGGGGATACTGAGTACAATACTCCTTTCTAGGAGACAGTCTCAGACACGGTTTCGATCTCTGGTCCCTGTTTGCCTAAATGCTAGTTTCATGCTCCATCATTTTGACAACCAAACAAAAAATGTCTCTATACATTCCAAAGGCCCTGTAAGGGTGCTACTGCCCTGTTGAGAATTACTGATCACTAGTAACCCCATTAACCACAGGGAACCAGGTGCTGATAGGATGTACAATGGCTCACCCTCTCACCATTGAAATAGCTCAGTGGCAGCCCCAGAGATGGCAGAAAATTGGTTTCAGCAAACAGCACCATTAGAAACAGCATTTTCCTACTAAAGGCTAAAGTCACTGTTGTGATTATTACATACCTCTATTTTTCCAGTTAACCTCTCAATCTCAGTCCGATCCTCCCTGTGATTTTTGGTATTTCCTCTGAATTCCCTTATTTGTTTTTTCTGCAGCTTCTCGTAGCTTCTCTTCAGTCTGCCTAACTGTAGACACAGATATTTATTTTAAATTATTTATTAAGATTTATTTAAAATTTAAGAATTAGTAGACAGTGGCAGGGCTACAAATTGGTATTATGAAAGTAAGAGCAGTGCTACTGAAAATAGTTGGAGAGCATGTTAGATTTGCAGACTGAATACAAAACTGAAACTTACATATGAAAAATAAAAATATATATATAATATATATAATCAAAGAAGAGGAAAAATAATTTTAAAGAAAATATTGTTTTTTATAACATTAACCTTGCACTTAAAGACCCTACCACCCACTTTTACAATAAAAACAGCAAATAAAAATTATTTTTCTTTCCTGTAGGCCTGTGGTTCTAAAGCCAAAGTGCTGCGGGGACACTGATATTCAGTAAGAATTAAAGCAAAATAAAAGCAGCTTTTTCCCAATCTAAATAAAATTGAATTAATGGATAGAATTTTCTCATTGTTTAATCCCTAAAATTCTGCTTCTGGTCCTCCATTATTTAAAATCTAGCAACTGATTTAACTCAAAAATTAAAATATTAATATTTTTGCAATAATATTTCACATTATATAAAAATATTATATATAAATAGTTCAATTGTCTTCATACACTCAACCAAGTTCTAGGTAGTATTGAACAAATAATCAGGAAGGATTCTTTGCCTAGATTCAAGAATAAAGAAATAAATGTCTGATCCTGTACTCTCATGGAATAGGTACTTCCAATTTTACAGTAGAAACTGGCTCTCATTAACAATCTCAGGGGTTAAAGAGACAACTACACAACATGTAACAGAACTAAAATCTCACTTCTTCATGTAGTTTCTTTAACTCTTGCTTGTAGTCCATAGCCATCTCTTGCTTGATTTTTTCATGTTCTTCTAACTGCTGCTGCAACATTCCAACCTAAAAGGAGGCAGATGATAGTATTTTTATTATTAACCTTGAAACAATAGCCCTGAAACATAAAAGTAGGAAATAATCTTTGTACTTATTTTTAAATGAGTTTTCAAATATACAGAAACATATATCTGCTCCATTTATGTTTGTATACATTTACATATACTTTCAAATATCTAGCTATATTCAATAATTCATAACACTGCCCCCCATCAGAAAAAAGGGAAAACAAACAACTGTTCTAGAATTTCCAGGTTTAGATGAAAATTCACGTCCTCTGTTTGGTTTATTCTCCCCAATACTTTTCATCAGAAAAACTGATGAAAAAAATTTTTTAAATATAAAATTTTTAAAATTTTGCAAACCAAGAATGCTTTACATAAAATATCTATAAGACTTCAAGAATAATTTCTATAAATCCAAGTGCAGATTAATAATGTCAGAAAGAAAGACAATAGGAAGGTTGTACTTGCTTTATAAATTTACCCAACTTTAGAAAAAATGGTTCCACCAACCAAGGAAAGTCATCCTAACCCAATTATCAATGATTTCATATCAGTCACAATTATTTCATGCCCAGACCTCACTTTTGTAAGTATCCAGCAGTACTTCTCTCTCCCTTTATAAAAAATTTCTATCAAGTACTACTTAATTAAGTGAATTTAATCAAAAATAGGTAATAGATTTTAATAAATATCTTTTTAGTATCTATGGAGATGATAACATGACTTTTTCCTCAGCTCTATTAGTAAATGTTACATAAGTTGATTTCTTTTGTTGTTATTCTTTTTAGTTATACATGATAGTAAAGTCAATTTTGACATATTTATACAAACATGGAATATATTATGTTCTAATTAGGATCCTAGTCTTTTGTATGTACACGATGTGGAGATTCACTATGGTGTACCCAGCAGTAATTCTCTTGGACAGCCAATTAGAACTTTGGCTACTGATAAAAGGAACAGAACAATGGACTTAGAGATAGTAATCTCAATCACAAGACAAAATAGTAATTTTTTAAAAAACTAGAAATAACTTACAAAACTAAAAGGTTAATGCAATTTCAATAAAAAATTCTAGTAGGATTTTTTTTAAACTTGAGAAAGCATTCTAAAATTCAAACTAGAATGTACTCAATAAAAATGGAAGAAAAAATTACTTTTAAAAAAAGACTTAAGTGAATGTTTACCAAATTTCTGGATGAGAGGAAACTTTCTAGCTTAAACCTAATGTAAAAGTCATTTTAAAATAATGGATGTGACTATGTAAAATTTTAAAACGTCCACATTTTTAAAAATCCAAGTAACAAAATTAAAATATTAAGTGAATAACATTTACAAAAGTCAAAGGGCTTGGGGCTAGGGCTATAGCTCAGTGGTAGAGCACTTGCCTAGCACATGCTAGGCAATCAATCCTCAGCACCACATAAAAATAAATAAATAAAATAAAGGAATTGTGTCCATCTACAACTAAGAAATACTAAAAAAAAATCAAAGGGCTTTAAACTTTTAGTATATATATAAACTTTACAAATCAAATTTAGGAAAATTACTAAGCCTTCAATAGAAAAATAACACAAGAAGAATGATTCCTACAAAAGCATAAATGACCAGTAAGCCTATGAAAAAAAGCTTAACAACTCTAGTAATCAGAAGACAATTTTAAAAATCAAGAGTAACAAAGTGGATCAAAGACTTAGGAATTAGACCAGAGACCTTGCGTCTAATTGAAGAGAAAGTAGGCCCAAATCTCCATCACGTTGGATTAGGCCCCGAATTCCTTAACAAGACTCCTATAGCACAAGAAATAAAAGCAAGAATCAATAAATGGGACGGACTTAAACTAAAAAGCTTCTTCTCAGCAAAAGAAACTATCAA
>PVHX01009558.1:0-50279 GCA_004024805.1 Geosciurus inauris
TATCAAGAATACAAACAACAATAAGTGTTGGTGAGGTTGTGGGGAAAAAGGCACGCTCATACATTGCTGGTGGAACTGCAAATTGGTACAACCAATCTGGAAAGCAGTATGGAGATTCCTTAGAAAACTTGGAATGGAACCACCATTTGAGCCTGCTATCCCACTCCTCGGTCTATACCCAGAAGACTTAAAAACAGCATACTACAGTGACGCAGCCACTTGAATGTTTATAGCAGCTCAATTCACAACAGCTAAACTGTGGAACCAACTTAGATGCCCTTCAAAAGATGACTGGATAAAGAAACTGTGGTATATATACATAATGGAATATTACTCAGCAATAAAAGAGAATAAAATTATGGCATTTGCAGGTAAATGGATGGAGTTGGAGAACATCATGCTAAGTGAAGTAAGCCAATCTCAGAAAACCAAATGCTGAATGTACTTGTCGATAAGTGGATGCTGATCCATAATGTGGGGAGGGTCATGGGAACAATGGTGGAACTCTGTTCACAGGGGTGTAAGGGGGAAGGGGGCATGGGGACAGTAAATGTGGTGGAATATGATGGTCATCATAGCCCTAACTTTATGTATGACTGTATATATGTTGAGATTCTATATAACTTACAACTAGAGAATTGATATGTTATCCTCTATGTACAATGAATCAAATTGCACTGTTATCATGTAAGCCTAAATAGAACAAATAAATAAATTAAATATGAAAAAATAATAAACAACAAGAACAAGACAGCACAGAGTTCGTGAAAGGACTGAGTAATGAAATAGAGAACCCAGAAATAAATTTGCATAAATGTGGTCAGTTGACTTTTGAAAACATGGCAAAGACAATTCAATGGGGAAAGAGTGGTCTTTTCAGCCAAGGATGCTAGAACACGAGGACACCAGTATACAAGAGATGCGTGTCTGTATATATGTCTGTGTATATATATGTCTATATGTCTGTATATCTATGTCTAAGTATATGGAGATATGACTCTGGAACATAGTCTTATACAAAAATCACAAAACAACAATAACAATCAAACAGAAAAATTCATGCTGTATTAAAAAAAATCTCAAAATTGATCTTAGATCTGAATGTGAATGCTTACATAAAGCTATAATCCCTTTAGGGAAAAAATACAGGAGAAAAATGTCTGTGAGCTCAAGTTGGGCAAAGACTTCTTAGATCCAACACCAAAAGTGTCATCCATATGAGACATCAGCAACCTGGACTTATCAATTAAGCTTTTCTCTGACTCTTAAGAGAATGAAATAATGAGCCCACTGACTAGAAGAAAACAGATCACATGTCTAACAAAGGACTTGTGAGTAAACATTGAAAAACTCTGAAACTCAACAATAAAAAAAAACTTTTCAAAATGTGCAAAAGAGCTGGACAGCTGAACAGCAGGTACATCACTGGTCGGGAGAAGCACAGAAGGTGGGGGGCGTGGGGAAAGGTGCTCCATGGCCGTGATCATCAGGGAAACGTAACCAGAACCACCACAGAAAGCCACTGCACACCGTTCAAATGGGAACTTTTTTTTTTTCTTTTTTTAAAGTGACACTGTTAAGTTCTGGCAAGAACGTGGAGCAACCAGACCTCTCGGGCATTGCTAATGGAGCACAGCGACACAACCATTTTGGAAAAGTTTGGCAGCTTCTGTAAAGGTAGGCACACATTTACCAGATGCTGTGGCTAAGGGTGGCAGGGGGCACGGGGACGTGGGAAGGGGTCTTCAGAGCCTGCACCAAGCTCTTCGGGTGTTCAGAGTTTCAAACCATGAACTCAAATAAGTCTCTCTTCTTTATACAGTAGCCTGCCTCTGGCATTGCATTATAGTAATGGAAAGCTGACGGATACACATACAGTCCTCACAGCCCCAAGAGATGGTGGCAACATTGTCATTGTACAGGTGGCAGCTAAGGAACAAGCACCTAGAGCTGGGCAGGGACCATCCTGCATCTGAAGTTCAGGCTCTTTCTATGTGCTCAGTATCTCTGGCAAAGGTACTTTGGAGACCAGGCCCTTGGTCCACTGCAGGGGTCACTGGGCATTCCTATAGGCCTGCTGGGGCTCAAGACCTTGTCCTGAGGACATGCCGAGTAAGCTATGGTCCATTTCCATAATAGAATTATGCACAGATGCATGCTCTGAGCTACAGTTACACACAACGACGTGTCTGAATCTCACCCAAATCCCCAGGTACAAAATAAAGCACACTCTGCAAGTCTGCACACCTCAGTGGCTGCAAGCAGGGTCGATTCTGACCCCCAGGGCAGGGTGGCAGTGTCTGGAGATGTTTGATTGTCAGGATGGCTGGGGACCTGGTGTCCAGTGAGCTCAGGTCCAGGTGCTGCCAAACATCCCGCCATGCACAGGGCAGCCCCTTATGACATGACTCAGCCAACCCCAGTGTCAACAGTGTGCAGGGTTAGGAACTGTGACTTTCACCAAGGTCAAGACCAGGCAAAATGAACCTCTGGTGCCTGAGTCAGCCTGAGCTGCTCCTGGAGGGATGGAGTCTCTGAGACGGTGGGAGGGGCAGGGGCTGGCATGTTCACCTGGGGGACGCGCCCAGCTGTACTTTTCTGTGTCCACTATACTTCAACTGATATCTTTAAGAAGATCAGGGCCATGGGGCACTCACTTGGTACCTTGGATTTGACACAATGACTGGAGATGGGCCTCTATTCAGATGCCTCAAGCCCCCCCCCCATGCTGCTTGCCCCCACTTCCCGGCACACAGAGGAGGCTCAGAGCCAGCTCAGCTGTCCCTGTGATCCGTACACGGTGATGGTCACAGCACCCTATGGCCCTAAGGATGGAGAGACTGTGATAATGCAGGGTGGCCCTGTGGGCACAGGCCAGAGTGGGGGACCCAGATGGGCAACCGGCTCCCCACACCTTCAACGTGCATCTTCAGGACCGCCCACCACACTGGTAGGGGCGCTTGCATCAGTGCCTTAACTAAAGTGGTCACAGAAGCTGCCTTCAGAGAGGGCTGGTGACGGCCTGTGGTCAGTGCCCCACCCAGGAGGAGACCAACCAGAAGGGGTGGGGAGGCATGGCGTGAACCTGGGGCCTGTGGAAGGTGCTGGAAGAAATGCTAAGGAATGCAGGTTTGGAGACTTCCCCTGGGACAGCCACCCTGCCCCCGGGGTGCTTTTCCTTCTTGGTGGGCGTGTGGTGAGAGCAGAAGCAGCATTTCCCAGAGCCTGCAGGTGCCAGGCACACGTGTACCAGGTACCTTAAGGCACAATAGCATTTTATCATCCACAACCCCCAGACATGCGTATGGACATTGTCCTTATTTTCCAGGCAAGGACATGGAGGGAAGGAAACTGAGGTGGGGACAGAGCTCAGAGGGTGCAATCGCTTCCCTGAGCGCTAAGGGATTAGGGCGCCAAGTAGCTGATCAGGAACCCACAGCCTCTCTGGGCCCACGAGCAGTGGTCCCTGTGCCAACATCTCAGGGGACATAGAGATGCTTCCTTCCCTCAAAGAGCAGCGATGCGACAGGAATGCAGAAGTCACACTGCAGCACCCCAAGTGTGACCAGGCACAATGACATTGGGCCGGCATTGTGTGCACACCAAGACCTTCCGAGAAGTGCAGCGTGGGTGCTTGTTTCAGAGCTCCCCAGGAGCACAGGACCATCACATGTTGTCATTCAGCCGCGATTCTCAAAACGGGTCCCACAGGGAGCCCAGGGAGGTGCTGGGTTCAGATCTGGTCTCTGCATGGGCCACACTGGCTTTCTTATCTGTCCTGAGCCCAACGTGTCAGGTGTTTTCACATGGCTGCCTTGTGGCTGGTGGGGTGTTGTGGCCCAGGCTGCTCCACTGCCCCTCCTGAGCTCCCCCCTGCTAAGCAACACCTCCTGAGTAAGAACCTTCTGGGTCTGGGTGCTGGATTGTGTTTTCACTGCACAACAGGCCACCATAAGCCAGGGACCTGAGGCTCAGACAGGTATAGGTACTTCCCTGAGCTTGTACAGCTTAGAAGTGACTGGGCTGAACCCAGCTCCAGGCTGACAACTCCTAACCTTTGTGCCACTTCAGTCTGAATTAATAGAGCCCCACACTAATTTACTCCTACAACTGGCAAAATATTTATCACATTACATTAATCACATCACATTATATTGTTACATGTCACCTTATAGTTGTGCACTTGTCTTTCTCAGAGTGGGAACTCTTTTTTTTTCTGATACCAGGGATTGAACTCAGGGGCACTCAACCACTGAGCCACATCCCCAGCCCTATTTTTTTTTTTTTTTTTTTTTTGGTTTTATGTAGAGACAGGGTCTCACTGAGTTGTTTAGCGTCACACCATTGCTGAGGCTGGCTTTGAACTCGCAATTCTCCTGTCTCAGCCTCCCTAAGTGCTGGGATTACAAGCGTGAGCCAAAGAATACACGATGAGTCTAATTTCTCTTTAATTCCAGTGCCTAGCACAACTACTTACATAAAGAAAATGCAGCAAGCATTTTTATTAAAATGCTTGTTTGATTGATTGCTGTGAGCTGAGCCACCTCCTGCAGTATGTACCTAGAGGAGGGGACTATCAGCTCTGCACCCAACCTGCCTAGACCCACTCACAGAAGACCCAGAAAAATAAGGGTATTTTCGGAAAACCTGAGAACATTTCAGAATTAAGAAGAAAAAGCAAATTCACTCCTTTTGAGTCTGTTGCCATAGTAACTTAGCAGGACGCAGCAGGAGAAGATGCTGTCTCCACAGAGCACATCACCTCTGATTACCAATGAGGAAGGGAACATTTGCCCTGGGGACACAGAAATGCTGCATGGGACCTGTCCTCCACAGTCCTGCCCACGGTCCACAATGAGAGCTCAGGGGGCTCTGAAGACCCACAGGACCTCAGCTTGCTTTAGAGAATATGGTTGCGAACCTCCTGGAGAAAGCGCCAGGAGCAGCTCGGATGACTCGACGTGGCTGCACTTGACCTGCTATAGGTGGTTGTGGCTGTCAGGGAGGACTCCTGCTGGACTCACTGGGTGTCAATGGTTGAGCGAATCCAGGACAGTGGGGGGTGCAAAGTTTCCCCTTAGGGAATAGCTGGGAAGGCTGTCCTAAATTAGCACCTATTGTTCCCTGGTGAAGTCCCAGCATTTCTGGGGTGACTCAATAGCATCCCTGGGGTGAGACAGGTGTCCCTGTGCCAGTGATGTCCTCCTAGTCACACTGCATCTCCTCTCCTGGTGCAGAAGTCTCCAGGCCACAGGGCGATGGTGGGAAGCTCAATTGGTCAACTGTTGGTTAGCTCAGGGACGGAAGTTTAACGGCACGCCAGGGGCACAAGCTGGAGGCCAGAGGTACAGAGAGAAAAGCACAAGAGCCCTGTCTTGGAGAGAAGGAGAGAGAGAGGAGAGGGAAAGGACAAAAGAAATCAAGGCTGAGCCATTGTCTGTCAGAGGGCACACAGGTCTTTGGTGCAGAGCGGTGGGCAACAGTAGCCCTAGGGCAGCTGCCTCCTTCCTCTGTCCAGTAGAATTATTTCCAGTAGGAATCATGGCTTAAGACAACAATAAAAGGCCAACTGTGCTGGAGGTGTGCATGGTTCTACGGGAGCACTCTTCTGAAACGCCAGAGCGCTTCTAGGGGGACCTGCTGCGCGCCTTGTCCACGGGAACACCTGCATGAGCAGCAAGAGGAAGGAGCAGAGGCAGCCATCCCTTGCTGACCCAAGCTGGCTCAGGACACGTGGCCTTATTCACAGTTATTCCCTAAGCCTATCTGGGTCGGCAGCCAGAGCAGCTGCTGCTCAGGAAGCCACATCAGAGTCCTGGCCTGTGCAGGGCGGAAGAGAGCCCGCTGAGATCAGCCGAGAAGATCAAGGAAGCTGGAGGCGCCTTGGCCAGGAGCAGGCTGCTCAGCAGAGTGGGCCTGACTCAATCCCATTGAGGAAGAGAGACCTGCCAGGAAAGCAAGCCCAGAGGGAATGGTGACTCCAGTGTTCCTCCAAGGAGTGGACATCTGGGAAGATGGCTTCCCAATCCTGCTGACTACCTGCTGGGGTGGAGGGGCATGGCCGGGGAAGAACCTGAAGCCAGGAGCAAGGGGAGCAGAGCCCTTGTCCCACAGCGGCAAGTCAACACCACATCCAGACCCCTCAGGTCTCTGCTCAGCAGGCTCAGGCACGATGGTCCCTGCCTCACCCACCTCTTGGATGTTTTGTAGGCACCAAATAAAGATTTTCCATTTTATATGGTAAAGGTTCTACTGTGTGTACTGATACTGCCCCTTGTGTGGTTCTGGGTAGGGAAGGACCATGCCACCTCTTTGATTGAGCACACAGCAGGTACTCAATAAATGCTCACTGGAAAATGGATGTTATGCCCCATCAGTAACCTTCCTATTGTGAAGAAAATCATCACAAACAAGATCTTATTCTTCCTGAGGGCATTTAGGGAACCCAAGGCTTAACAAGGCATGGGGCACCCCAGGTAAGGGGGAGCTTGCCAACCCAGGAGTGAAGACTCTCAGGTGAAAAGCCCTGGTCTGGCCCCAGCTGTGATGTGGAAAAGGGACCTGGGCCTGCACCTGGAGGGTTAGCAAGGATGCTCCTGGGAAGCAGCTTTTTGTGCACAGAGAACTTCCAGCAGCTTGGGGGCTGCCAGGCAGGTGGATTTCACAAGACGCTGACATGCTTCCCTTCCAGCTGAGGCAGACAGCGCAGTGCCAGGTGTGGAGACATGTGTGGGTGGCTGTGATCTCTACATGCACTTCTGCAACAGGCAGGGAGCACAGTAGAGTACATTAAGGAAAGGGAGACACAGAGACACACCGCTCCTCTCTGTCAGCTTGCTGTCTTGATTGACAGGGAGCAAGTCGAGATGGTGATGCTCATTTTGCAGCTGAGATGGGAAGGAAGAGGACTGGGGACTTGTTCCAGGGAGCTAGTTCAGGCTCTTTCCCCTGCTGGTGGCAGAGCCACAACTGTGCTGCTTGGAACCCCATTTTCTTTGCCTGACCTGTGGGACGATGTCTCAGCTGCCACAAAGTTCACCGAGTGATGGAAAGCAGGAATGGCATGGATGGAGCCACTTGCTGGAGGTGCACATGGGCAGGTGAGGCACTGCCTGCCAGAGCCCTGATACTCATCTGCGCTGGAGGCCTAGCCTGGGGAGTTTGATTAAGTCCTCATCAAGGCAAGTGTGGTGACCAGGAGAGTTGGGAGAGGGTTCCCTGGAGCACTACAGGGAAAGCTGTGGACCTATGCTTGGTGTTTACCTCCTTCAATCTCCCCGGCGGCCCCCACGGCAGCATGTGTAATGTGGAGACTGCGCTGTGGGGAAGGAGCGATGGAGAGAAAGAAGGTGCCCATGGTTTTACACACGCACCCTAGCTGGGCTCCCAGGGTATCACACCTACTCTAGTCCCCAGGTGTCCATCACAGGAACTCTAGAAATGGCACTCCAGGTGGCCACATCTGCTATTTGTCACACACTTAAACAAGTAGCTTCTTAAGTGAATGTATCAAGAGGAATAATGTGGTGACATGCATGCCCTGTGGCTTCAGAGAACACCAACCCCAGCCCTCCAAGAGGGGATATGCGGGGATGAGGGGCAGGGCCACCTGCCTTCCATGTGTGACTTAGCCACCAAGGAGGGTGGACCAACCTTTCACCCTCTCTGGGGATGAGAACAGCTGCCTCACCAAGGTACCATAAGGATGATTCAAGGATCTGGCCACAGTGGCAATCATGTGGCGCTGAGCAGAGCCCAGCACAGGCCGGTAATGATTTCCTAAGTCACCATGATTTTAGCATTGGTATTAGTAGTAGTAGTGGACACAGTGGTAGTAGTAACTTATTTTACTATTTGAAGAAGGTGCATGTTCTGGAAAGAACTTTTTCAAATTTAAGAGTCATGAGCATACAGTCATCCTTCCAAATCTAGAGTCCATAGTGAGTGTGCACAGCGTCGGGGAGATAGCTGGGCAGTGTTTGGGGGAAGGGTGAGGGTTCTGCCCAGCCCCTCCAGTCCTGGATCCTCAGGTGTCTGGAGCCACACAGGAGGGTTGGTCCTCTGGAGCTCCTGCCTCAGGGTTCAGACAGGCAGCAGGGGCCCTGGGGATGCTGGGAGGAAAGCCAGTGGGTGATGAGGCAGGAGGGGAAAGATGGTGACGTAGGACACTGGCTTGGACTGTGCTGCCCTGAACCCACTGCCTGTAGCTGGGCGGTGCAGAGCTTGAACGCATCTGCTTGCATAGCCTTGACCTCTGCCCCTCCACAGGGCTGCCAAACACCATAGCACTGGGGCTCCCCTCCCTGGGCAAGGCACACTGGACTTCCTCCACGGGGTCTGTGCTTGAGCATGAACCACTATCACTCCAACTGAAAGCGGAGATGGTGGTTCTGAAGGCAAGGACCTGCCACAGGTCCCTTGGTAAAGATAGGGGCTGCAACCCCAAGTCCACTTCCTCTATCAGGATGCACAGTTGACTTCATGCCAGCCCCATGTCCCATGCTAGAGGATGACGCAGAAGAGCTGGCAAAGTCATCTACATAAATGACGCCCCAGCAGATGGGCAGCGAGGAGCACACGAGGATCCTGCAGAGAAGCGCGCTGGTCGCTGGGAGGAAGGGCAGCGTCCCGGTGTGCCGGGTGCAGGCACCGGGCTTTCTGGGAGAAGAGGGCTGAGCCTGCCTCTCAGTGGGGACATCCTGAGGACAAAGCAATGAAAGTTTGGGTGCAAATGTCCAAAGAAAGCTGTATGCATCTCAGCTTGGCTGAAGTAGGGGCCAGGAAGGGGCACTGGGGTCCCAGCCTTGAGACTCCAGGCCTCAATTTCACTTCCCAGTGCCTGGCTCCTAGCGAGAACTCAATACATGTCAACTTGTGTGATTATTACTCTTCATTATATTTGCAGAGCTGTGTGCACATATTTGCATATCTACCAAAGTGCACTGGAGGGGCAGGCATTACCAAGTCCCATTTCAGATATGCAAACAGACTCATGTCATGCCTTTCTCAGGACACCCATTCTGGACACTGCAGAGCCCAGGCCGGGGAGTGGCAGCCCCCAGGCAACCCTTGGCCTCCCCACATGGAAGCAGTTGGCTGCAGCCCACACAGGCTGGGCTGGTACTCCGAATTCTGTGAAGACCCTTCCTGCCAACATCCCATCTTTTGGATGGATCAGGAGTGTGCAGAGCCAGGTGGCTGCTGAATCTCGTCCCCAAAGCTTTCCAAGAGCACAAACTCATGGAAGCATTTTCCAACACCGCCTATTAATCCCTACCACCCGCTTGGGTGTCTGCTGCGTGGGATAAAATCCATGTTAACTTCAAACAGAAGCTGTTGCCAATGCGTCCACTTTGCCTGCAAACGCTTGCAGCACAGGTGAGGGATCCGGCCGGGCCTTTCAAGGTCTCCAGCCTGGTCACAGACAGTGAACTCCCCTGGGAGGCCAGATAAAGGCCACGGTTTTAAATAGGACAATGTGGAAAGATGCTTAAAAGCCTCAGGTGACCGTTGGCACTGTTGGCACTGGGAGCCAGGAAGAAGGGAGGGACCAGTGGTGTTACTGAGGAACGGTGGGTCAGCAGATGGTCGTCTCCAGGAGCCAGAAGATGTGTTGGTGGGTAAACACTGTGCAAAACAGCAAGCCATTCCTCGTGTGGAGCGACAAGCAAGGCGGGTGTGGCAGGTGGGAGCAGGGAGAGCAGGGCAACATTCACACCCCAGTTCCACCACTCCATGGCTGTTCCCTCTTGGGGTCTCTGTGGCTTTAATAAAAAAATGTGCTTAATTATGCCAGCCAGCGTCAGGTCACCAGAACATGCACTGGAGATGGTCAACCCATGAGGAGGAAGGGTTCATTCTGGATCGTGGTTTTGGAGGTTCTCGTCCATGACCAGGTGGACCCATTGCTTCTGGGCCTCTGGTGGGGACAGCACATCACGGCAGCGAGCATGGGGCAGATCAAAGCCGCTCAGCTCATGACCCAGGAGGAAAAGAAAGAGGAAGGGGTAAGGGTCCCCAACCCCTTCAAGGGCACACTCCAGTGACCTGAAGATCACCCCAGGCCCCACTCCTTAAAGTCTCCACACCTCCCAATAGCAAGGACTGGGGACCCGTGGCCTTGGGGGACGCTCAAGATCTAAACATGACAACTGTAATTCCTACCTCAGAACACAGTGGTGAGGCCACGGAAAACCCTCAGCAGAGCCTGGCCTGCAGCAAGAGGTGTTACCAGGGCCACAGCCCTGGTGTCCTGAGGGCCCACAGCACATGGAAGGGGAGCTCCACAGAGGAGGTAGGTACTTTGGTGCCTTCCCACTCCTCTCTGGGTGGATCCAGGCAGTGGGGGCTTCCGGGCAGGCTAGAAAGCCTGTGTGGTCCTCCTCAGGTGACCGTTGGCACTGTTCCCTTTCGTAATACAAAGTACCAGAAGTAGACTCTGCCTGCAAGGGACTGGCAGACATGGCTGGTCAGGAGGTGGCCGACAGGCCCCTTTGCAGAAGATGCTGTTCCTTCTGGGTGGCCTGGAAGAAGGGAGTCTGCTGATGGGACAGTCTATGCTGCAAGTGAGACCCTGGGTGGACCAGCTCTGTCGAAAACACCCATGGAGGACCTGAGTGCTCGGTTCTGCATGGGAAGAGGCAGCTTTAGCCATGGGCACTGTGGATCTGTGGGTGATGCTGTAACAGCACCACAGGCCTGTGATTTTTAAACTATAGAATTTTATGTCATACAGTTCTGGAGGCCAGGGAGTCCAATCTGGGATCCAGGTGTTGGCAGGTCTGGAGTCCAGTTGAGAGAGCACTTAGTGGCTTCATCCTCCAGGGGCTTCATCCTCACATGGTAGAAGGGACAGAGGGACAATCCTCCCTTGCGAGCCCTTTGAGGAAACACTGATCCATTCCAGAGGGTGGTGACCTCAAGGCCTAATCACCTCTTCAAGGCCCCGTCTCTAACCTGGGACGTGGGGGTTCAGTTTCAGCATGCATGTTGAGAGTCACACTGCAGCCACAGCAGCCCTCATGTGGCCCCCACACACTGTCCCTGTGCTTCTTGGCCTCGTCCAGGGCCTGGTGTTTGAGTCACTTCATACTCGCTATGACCCTGATTTGAATGAAGGCCATTCTTTGACACCAGCAGCCCTGCTGACCAACAACTCTGGAGCTGAGAGGGACCTGAGCACCCACCAGGTCCCACATCAGGCATAATGACCAGTGTTTTTGCCAAACATCACAGGAGACAGATGAGCTGGTCCCATTGGCAGATGAAATGCAGAGAAATCATGTGACTTGCCCAAATCACGCACAACCTGCTAAAGAGAACTTGGAACAGGATTTTCTGACCTCAATTCCAGGACTTTTCCCACCTCCCCCCATGGTGACAGATCCTGGGGTCCTCCCACAGCCCTCCTTTTGCAGGCCAAGAAACAGAAGCCAGTGCAACATCCTCACAAGCACTATTCACTAACCTGGCTCTGCACACACGGGCCTCATCCCTTCCTCACAACTCCACCAGGAAGGAAAGGTCACTCTCCCCACGTCACAGGTGAGAAAGCTGGGCCTCGGGGCATTAGGATGTGCTTGGGCCTTGCCTCTGGTTTCAAACACACAGGTGTTTCCAACTGTGCAGGTCAAATGCCTACCTGGTGCTTCACTGAAGCCCTGGCTGCAGCTCAGAGAGGATGCTGGTCCCAAAGGTTACTCGATATGTGAGCAGCATTGTCAAGACCAAGGGCAGGTCTCTAGAGAGGTAGCTCCAGGCTCCCCACCTCAACCCCAGCAAGGTGCCTTGGGCAGTACTGTGCTCCCCACGCAGGGGGCTCATAGGGCCCTGCCGCTTGAGTGCCTGACACTTGGCTCCAGAGGGCCACCAGCCTGCAGAGCCACCTGCAAGAGGCCTGCAAAGCCAACTCCCCTGGAAGCCACCTTAGCTTAGCTTTCCTTAATCAGATCCCCTTGGAGAAACCTAGGCAGGCACTTGACTCACCACCGGAAAGACGCCATGACGGCTTCCCTGAGCACCTGTCATGTGCTGGAACGTTCCAAACATTCCATGTTGTTCTCTCCTTTCATTCTTTCTTAAATCCCAGGAGGTATGTTCTATGTGACAGATGAGGAAACTTAGGCTGAGTTAAAGCTCAAGTCTCAGAGCCCAGACGCTCAGCATTGACCAGTGGCTCAGGGCCAGGATGGTAGTTCTGCCCCACGCATCAGGGCAGGCCCAGAACTCCTAGAGGACTAAGTCAGGACAGAAGGGGAGACTCAAGTGGCCAAAGGACGGGCCCCAAATTATAGTGACACTGGGTTCTCCTGCCTTCTCTCTGTGGCCTATTCTAGTTTAGGCATGCTGAGGCTTCAGGATTCCCTCAGAGCACTTCTAAGAGACAGGAATCACACCTCCCTCCACAGCTGTGGACTCTGAGGATCTGGAGGTCAAGGAGTTTGCTCAAGGTGCTGTAGCTCAGGAGCAGCTGGGCTGAAAGACAAGCTCAGATCTGTGTTGCTGCGTTTTTGAAGGATAAATATAAATACATTATGAAGAGGGAGTTCTCCACAGTCTCCCAATTCTGCATTCCTTCTAAGAAGAAGCATCAGTAGCTTTTGCTCTGGACTCTTTTCAAGATGTTTCTATGGTCAATAGCCTTGCAGAAAGAGCTGGTGTCCCTTCTGGGGCAGACTGCATGTTTGTTTCCTGACCAGGCAGAGGCTGGGCAGGTTTGCTCACTGTCTCCTTTAGAAGACTGGGGTTTCCTGAGCCGGAGGAACCCTAGCTGCTACTTAGACCCACTGTGTGCTCAGAACCCACCTGCGGCTCTGTGCACCCCCAGGGGACTTGGGGCGCATAGGACACTACTGTGAACACAGCTCTGCAGCTGGCTCCAGGGTGAGTGAGGAAGTCCTTTGAGTCTAAGCTGGGACTCTCTTGTCTTCTGTCAGCTTTGAAACTGTGGCAGGCTGACCTGCAGGCAGGGGAAATTTTCAGATCTTTCTCAGTTCTTGACATATCTGTGCTGAGGCTCAAAGGCATCAGCTGCACAAACTCCAGACGGGAGACCTGGCTGAACAGCGGCACTCAGGAAATAGAGACCACTCAGGAGATCAGGTGGAAGTTTCAGCATTACACAGGCAAGCTTTGGCTCTCACCGACCACATTAATGAGTAGCAGGGCTAGATTCAAGGAGATGGTCGATCTTCCTATGTCCAGACCAAAGCCGGACCTGATGAAGATTCCAAAGAGAATATTCACTTGGGAAAAGAGTTGAAGGAAATCTTCACATTTAGTCCAAAAGGGATGACGTAGATGGAAGGATGACCATTTGAACATAATAACCTCTGGCATTTGTGCGGTCCTGTGCACTTTTTGCCTGTGTGTACGTGTGTGTGGTTCTGGGGATGGACCGGGGCCTCGTGCACAGCAGGCCAGTGATCTCCCAGCCCCAGTGTGCACGTCCATATCCCCCCTCTCACTGGATTCTTCTGCCCAACCCACGAGCAGCTCCCACTTAACAGACAGGGCAACTGAAGCTCCAAGAGATGAAGTATCTCACTGCCAGTCACAAAGGGCAGAGCCAGGCCTGGAACGAGGTCCTCCTGCTTCCCCGCTCAGATGTTCCCACCGCCCTGGGTCACAGGACAGGCTGTCATGTGCCGCAGGGTTAGACTCACCACCCTTGGCTTGAGACAGGAGGGTGACAGTGAATCCTTCCAACTTGTGGCCACTTAGGAGGTGCCACTTGTGTACCTGGGCTCAGAGTCCTGGGCCTGTCGCAGCTCATCCCAACTGGCCTCATCCATTGCACAGCTGAGCATGTCCAGGCTTGGAGCCAAGAGGAGACTTACCCGGCCGCATGGCAGCAGGGACATGTTTGAGCTCAAAGCCTCCTGCCTCCAGCGGAAGTCTCTTTTTGTAAGGTGACAAGCCCCGTCCCTGGAGATGCAGTGCTGCTGTGGCCCCTCTGTAGCACTGTGAAGCTTCTAGGTCGCAGACGAAAGGGCCGGGGCTGTCCAGGAGACCACTAGCTGCTATTGGGGCTCTGTCTGGGACTTCAGGGGCCCTGGGACTCTGGGAAGGGGGGTGTAGGTGGCATGCCAAGGCCACAGAGGAGGAGGGCGCCTGCTCCACATTGTGGCCCGCCTGCCCAGGGAGCCAGTGTCCTAGGGCTACAGGAGTGCTGGCGTCTTGCTCACCCGCTGCCAACTTCCCAGAAGATTCAAAGTCGGCATTTTCAGGTCATCTCTCTTGGTGGCTTCTAGGCTACAGAGGTGAGTGGGGCTGTACGGTGTCCCCTGTCCTTGGCCACCTTTCAAGGGAGGTGATCATGTGTTGGGACAAGGAACCATCAGGGAGAGCAGGGGCTTCAGTGCTTGTTCTTGAGTGTGACCAGTGCCCAGAGCAAGTGTCACTGTCCTGTACACAGTGCTTGCCAGACACTGGAGGAATGCAGAGGGCCCGGGAAGTGAGGGCTCTGGGAGTGGCTCCAACAGTCCCCACTCACTTATAAGGAGCAGGAAACTAGTGGCGTGCACAGTGGGACAGCCTTCTAGCCTCCAGAGGGCCTCTGAGTGGATGGCCAAAATCCTGCTTTGCCTGAGACTGTCCCAGTTCAGCATTCGGAGTCCCCAGTCTGGGAAGCCCTCAGTCCCAGGGGAACCTGCATGGTTGGTCTCTGGACCTCTGAGTCACCATTTGACAGTGAATCCCAGTGGTTTGCGAGGTTGGCTCTGACTCCAAGTCCAGGTCCTGCTTTTGATCATCATAGGGACTTGCATGTGTCCAACTATCTGGTTTCCATTCTCATGAGTAAAGTGAGGAAGACCACAGGGTCACACAAGGGGACTCACACGCAGAGGACATGAAATGGACAGCTTCAGTGCCGGGCCTGGCATGCAGCATGCTCTGCAGGGGGCCAGGGTGTTGGGGACTGTGAAGCATGAGGGACAGCCTGGGGGCATCGTGTTGGTGGCAACTGGTGGCCCTGGGGAAGGCTGGACTCTAAAGCGGCGGCATCTGCAGGCTGCCCCACGTGTCCTTCTCCCCCCATGGTTCCTTGGGCTTTCATGGACTCCCATTCTTCTGTCATTCACTGTGAAGCAGTCACAGGGCCTGGGCCTGGCTGGGGAGCACAAGTGAGAGGCCACCTGTGCCCTCAGGGCACTCCAGGGAGCTTCAGTGGGGAGGGACACTCCCTCAGGGATCGGAAAGTTCAAGGGGCAGTGGAAGGGGGGACCCTCAGGGCGAGCTCTCAGCCTTCCTCCAGCCTGAGTCTGGAACAAGCTGCATCCCACATGATCTGGTGCTCCCATCACCCGCCACCTCACCTCGACACTCGCCATCTATCTGCTGTTCTTCAGGGGATTCCTGGGCTCCGGGTTCAGACCACACCTGAGCTCCTTTGTACCTGGATGACTTCAGGTAAGACCTTCAGGCTCTATGAGCCTCAGTGTCTTCATCTCTAAGATGGGCGTGTGGACAGCACTGCACCCATAGGGTGCAGGCAGCACAGAGTCTGGCTTGGGCGGGCACTCAGGTTCATGTACGCCATCTGCCCCTTCTTCCACCTGCAGATGGGGCTCTGCTCACCGGCCTGCCTGCCTGAGAATGATGTTCTGCGTGGTTTGCGTGCTCCACAATGTTGGGGAGGGACGTCAAAGGTGACCAAGGCCAGCAGTGGCTTCTCTCTGGCTTCCTGACACCCCCATACAGTCTGTCTGCACGGCCGACCCTGCCTGATGGACATGGTGACTGGAAGACACAGCGGGGCCAGGTGCAGCCTCCGCAGGAGGGAAGAGGACTGGCAGGAAGTCAGGAGGAGGGAGGGGACGCGGGCAGCACTGCCAGGGCTTGGCCAAGAACAACGGGGTGCACAGAGCCTGGGAGAGCATCAGTCACCCCTCAGGTCTCCCTCAAAGCTGCCAGAAGCCAAATCTTAAAGCATTTCTAATCAGCTTCCGGGGGTGCATGCTGGGGAGACAGACAGGGGTCCTCTTGCAGTCTGCAGAGGATAGGCAGGGTCCCAGCTGTTGGCTGAATGATTAGCGGCCACACTGGATGGGTCTCAGGCTGCAGCAACCTGCCCCCACCCCGCACCTCCTTCCTTTTGGGGAATAAGGCTCCCCAAGTATTGGGACAGAGGTCTGAAGAGACCCAGCCAGGTCACCAGGTAGCCCACCTTCTGGCCACCAGCATGCAGACCTAACACTGGGATCATAGATGGGCTGTGTAGCTGTCTCATAAATGTCCTGGCCCAGGGCACTCAGAAACAACCCAAGTGCCAATGGGTGCTGGAAAGGAACTGGGTCAGTCTGCACGCAGCTGGGCTGGCCATCCGGCCCCAGGTTCCCCGTGACGTAAGCTGCACTTGGTCCGTATGGTGAGTTGGGAAGTGTGGTCCTTGAACTACACAGAGCTGGGGGGGGGGGGAGGCGCTGGAGCAGGGCGCCACCGCTGGAAGGAGGAACCGCGGCTCAGACCCAGATCAAGGGTTATGTTCCCTTTTCACGACAGGAGAGAGAGGAGGGCTGGGATAGAGTTGCTAAAAACACAGATTTCAGAAAATTCTGCTTCCAGCTAAGACAATGGAACATCTACAAGAACAGATAAAACATAGGAAAGGGGTTTGCAAGACACTGGACGCCAGGCAAGACCCTTGAGAGGTGAGGCATAAACAAGACCCTTGAGAGGTGAGGCATAACAAGGTGAGCCCTCCAAGGGCCTGGCTCTCTGCCTGGGGTAGGTCTCAGGCGGTGGGGTGGGGAGCAAAGGTGGGGCCTGCTGGGCTTCCCGAGTTGCTGAAATGGAGCTGAGAGCCCCGGGTGGAGGATGCAGAGGAGCCAGCTGCATGGGAGAACCACACAGGTCTGCAGAGGGCTGTTCAGTCTTAGCAGACAACTGATGAGTGTGGGTGTGTGCAGAAAGGACAGGGAGAAACTCGCCCCAAAGAAGACAGGGCCCAGTGCCTGCTGCACATACAAGACCAGAAATAGTACCTCCTTCCACCAGCCACTGGGCAAATCTCAAAATCACAAGGCACAGGCAGAATATTCCAAATGATCCTGCCTCAGGAGTGGGGGGGTAATGGCTCTGGTCCTGCCTAAGGAACTTAAAAGCAACACCTAAAAGGATCAAACTGTTCCCAAGAAAGAGCTGCATCTCAGAACAAAGCTCAAGAATATTTATAGGAAATCATAAATATCTAGCATGCAAGAAGGTAAAATTCACAATGCTTGGCCTCTAGTCAAGAGTGATCAGGCACACCAAAAGCAAGAAAATATGAGCCATATTTGGAGGAAAGGCAATCCAAACCTGATGCAAATTTAGAATTGATAGACAAGGGCATGAAAACGGTTGTTCTAACCATATTCCACGTGTTATAAAAAGCAAAAGAAAATGGAACATGTTAAGAAGAGAGCAGAAGATAGGTTTTAAGAAGACACAAATGAAGCTTCTAGAGATGACAACTCCAATGTCTGAGATAAGGAGTACACTGGGTGGGATTAACAGCTGTTTAGGTGTTTCATAAGAAAATGCTGGTGAACTTATGATGTATCAATAGTAACCACCCAAATGAAATGCAAGAAGAGAAAACAATTAAAAAAAGAGAGAGAGAGAGAACAGAGCGTCTGTGAGCAGTGAGGAAACCTCAGGCAGCCTACCTCATATATAAAAAGTCTCCAAAGGGGAAAAAAAAAGTCCTCAAAGGAGAAGAGGGAGGAGAACTGGGAACAGAAAAAACCCCAAATGTGATGCAAAGCACAAACGCACAAATGCCTCTCCAAACCCCAAGCACAAGAAATATGAAGAAAACCGCATGAAGGTCCATCAAAACCAAAGTGCTCAAAACCAGTGATAAGGAGAAAATCTCAAAAGCAGCCAGAGGAGCTGGGGGGGGAGACACATTATATTCAGAGGGAAAAACGTAAGGACAGTAGCAGCTTTTGCATGGGAGACAAACCAAGCAAGAAGGTATAGGCAGTATCTTTAACAAACTGCTAACTTGGAACTTTGTGTCCAGTTAAAAGTATCTTTCCAACATGAAAGCAAAGAAGAAATTCAAATTTTTTTTCAGACATACAGAAGCTGAAAGAATTCACCACCACCAGCACTTCTGTAGCACACATCGAAGTCCTACAGGCAGAAGGAAAATGGTACCACAGAGCAACGTGGAGATACACAAAAGAATAAAGGGCCTGGAAATAACCACATAGGAAAATAGACAAGGTTTCCCACTTAGTATTGTGATCATTTGAAAGAAAATTGAGTTTTAACAAAGATAATAACAATGTAGCTGGAGGCTTTTAATTTATGTACAAATATATGTGTAATAATAACAGCACAAAAACTGAGAGGGGAGAAAGAGACGTAGATGACTGTAAATTTCTTACTATATGTGAAGTCATATATAGTATCACTTGCAGAGACCGTAAGTAAAAGTTAAAGATCTATACTATAAATGCTGAAGCTACCTGTAACATAATAGAAGAGTTGTGTCTTATAAGCCATTGGAGGAGATAAGGGGAAAATTAAAACTTTCCCAAACTAAAAGAAGAAAGAGGAAAAGGGGAACAAAGAACAGATGGAAAAAAGAGAAAATAATATGACAGATAATACATTGAAACCCAACCATATCAATAATCCCATTAAACGTGAATGGTTTAAGCACTTCCATTAAAGAAAGGGCAGAGATCATCAGAATGGATTTTTAAAACAAGCTCTTGAAAATGAATGCTCACACAAAAGCCTGCATGTGGATGTCTACAGCAGTTTTACTCATAAATGTCAAAACCTGGAGACAACAAGGATGTCCTTCAATAGGTAAATGGATGAGTAAACTGGTACATTAAGAAAACGCAGTATTATTTGGTATCAAAAAGAATGAACTATCCAGCCCTGAAAAGTCATGGAGGAAACTTATGCACACCATACCTAGTGTGAGAGGCTGACCCGACAAGGCTGCAGACTGTGGTTCCAATCATAGTTTCACTCTGGAAAAGGTGAAACTATGGGGACAGTAAAAAGGTGCCAGCACAGAGGGAAAGATCCACAGGCAGGGAAGAGAGGGGCTTTAGAGCAGTGAAAATACTCTGTATGATATTATAACGGTGGAAATATGTCATCATACATTTGTCCAAACCCACAGAGCATCCTACAGCAAGAGTGAGCCCCCTGTGAACCGTGGACTCTGGTGACACCAACGTGTCCAGTCATTTGTTGAATTACCTGTGCCAGTCTGGTGGGGTTGCTGAGGACAGGGGTGGCTATGCAAATGGGTTGAGTGCATATGGGAAATCATGGTACTTTCAAATTCTCTGTGAACCTACAACTTCTTAAAAAAAAAAAACTTCGAATAAAAAATAGGTCAAGGGGCAGAGAGACCTGTGTTTGAATTCCAGCTGTGTGCCCTGGGCAAATAACTTGGCCTCTCTAGACCTGTTTTCTCACTTGTAAAATGGATCCCCAAGTCACTTACTTCTTAGGCTGTTATGAGGATTTAGAGAGAATGTGTGTACTGTTCAAAACAGGAGTGCCTACTGCCCCATAAGAGCAGCCACGATGGGAAGGCACAGAAAAGGAAGCGAAGGAGCAGAGATGAGTCTCCATCCTCTCGGGTAGAGGAAGCTGGAGCTCAGCCCCACCGCAGGGCAGCATGCGCAGACCGCAAAGTCCAAGCAATGAGGCACTCACTGGAGACTCGCCACCCACCTCTGGGAACCCCAGCTCTCTCAGCTCCCAAGAGACCAGGGTTCAGGTCAAATGTCTGTAATCCTTAAATACTATGTAGAAATTTGAACTAGAAAGTCTCTATAAGGCTGGGGACATAGTTCAGTAGTACAGTACTTGCCTAGTATGTGGGAGGCCTGGGTTCAATCCCCGAATACTGTCAAAAACAAACAAACAAAAAACTTTCTACAGATTTTCACTTCTTCCTTAGCTGCTTATTACATTCCTGCAAAAATATAGCTTTATACCCGTCTTCTGAGGCAGGTCTAATTAGAATGATAAAATATTTAAATCTTTTTGATGGGAATTTAAAGAAGATAGGCCCTTCAGCTAAAAACATTTGAGATAATAGACAATTTGTATTTTAATGATAATTCTTGCTTTGAGAAAACATCATCTAAATAACAGATGGCCAGGCTCCCTGGAATTCTATTTTTCTGGGCAATGGCCTGTTTGTCTGGGGACAGGAAACTTCTGCTGGTTTCTTGCAGATCTGTCAGAGCGATCCCACAGGCCCTTGAGTACAGCTAAGAACTGTTCAAGAGATATGAGAATCACCTCTCCAATGCTGCCTGATGTCTTTTGTGTTTTTCTCCTCCACGAAAAATAATTAAAATGCAAATTAACTGTAAGTCTCCAGAGATCCTGGTGTGAGGCAAAGGGGACCGGAGTGAACACACCTGCATCTCAGCTCCAATTCAACTCACGAGACGTTCTCCACATTATGTGATGCTCCCTCTGTGACCTTGCCCTCCACCTGCCAAGGCCAAGGTTCCAGCGGGTGGACTGAGGACAGACATGGGGGGACTTCCGGCTCCTCAAAGCCAGAAAGCCTTTCTGGACCTGCCCAGTGTGAGGCTGAACCATAGGAAAGTGTCATTCCATAGGTCAGAAGTGGTCAAATATCTGCAGTTGCCTGTGTGTCAGCCTAAAGTATAACAGCCTACTTCCTTAGTAATAAATGACCCCTCTTCAGGGCTTGGCACAGTACAAGTTTTGCCAAGCTCTGTACAGACGTGCCCAGCCTAGAGATAAGGCACTGGCAGCCCCAGGATGAATCCAGCCCACACAAATTCTGTCTAGTCGGTTCAGTAGCCAGTCTTCAGAGAGCCACCACTTCCCTGTCCCTCCTGGACAGGCACAGTGGTCCACAGAGGAAGCTGATCTGATTCCCCTCCCCTCGTATCCACGCTACCCTAGGACTTTCTCCACCAAGAGTATGCACGCTAGTGACACCCTGGCACTTTCAGGGTGAGGTTTTCAGAAGCCTACAGGTTTCACCGGGGACTGCTGGAGCTGGAGGAAGCTGGGCAGGCGAGAAGCGCCATGCTGGGAGGGAGCTGAGCCACCTGAGGAGCCCCGAAGGAGGAGAGCCCAGGTGGAGGGAGCAGCCAGGTTCCTGGAGGGGTGAGGCATGTGCCTGAAGAAGCCACTTGCTGGGTCTAGGCCCAGTCCCAGCTGCCCCCGCTGATGCACTAGAGCAGAAGCAAACCCTCTAGCAGAGGCCTTCCAGAATTCTGATCCCACAGAATGATGAGCAAAATAAATGACTGCTTTACGCCACTTAAAGCAGCTGAAATAATAAGCAGTCAGTAACTGAAGCAGCCCTTATTCAGGTTGGTTGGTTAGAAATTTCTAATTAGATGCCAACATTAAAAAATGCAGCCTGCATGTAATAATCACGATTTCCGCTTTCCCCAAAGCCCAGAAGCACTGCAGACCCAGGTCTGTGTGCCCACACAGCACAAAGAGCAAGCTGGGTCTCAGAGGTCACTGCCGTAGCCGCCCTGTAGACCAGGACCCTCTCATCAGGGCACCACAGCCTCTGCCCATCCCGACCCACTCCATGAGCTTACTAGGCTGGCACACAGTTCATTGGCTCCTTCCCCCTCCTTCACCACCTGCATCCTCTTCAGGTGGCTCCTTGTGACCCCCATTCAACAGGAGACACTGGCTCAAGCCCCCCTGCCTCTGTGCACGTGGTGCCCCTTGCCTGCAATGCCCTTGCTGTGTGTGCAGAACAGCTGCCCAGCTCAGGTCAACTGCCACACCTTCCCGACTCCTGCGGAGGGCTGGGTGTGTCCCCTGGGTCTACCTCCAGCCTGCTGGGTATCACTTGGCGGAACCTGGGTCACACCCTCCCTCCCCCAGCACTCCATGTGGGGAGGGGAAACACTTGTGGGTGACTAAAATGAATGGCATTTTGTCCCCATTTCACAGAGGATGAAACAAAGGCTTAGGGATGTGATCTGCTCACTGCCTCTCTAAGACCAGTGGCCAATGACGGAAGAGGCAATATCCTTATCCTTTATGGGTCTTCAGATGCTGTTAGGGGTTGATTATGTCCCTTCAAAAGATCTACTGAAGCTTTAACCCCAGTACCTTTAAATGTGTCTGTATCTGGAAACAAAGTCTTCATAGATGTAGTCAAGCTAAGGTCATAAGGGTGAGCCCTTAGCCAATAAGGCTAGTGTCCTTAAGAAGACAGACACACTCATGGAGAACACCATGTGGCACTGAAGGCAGAGACTGGAGTGACAGGTCCTCTGGCCAAGGAACACCAAGGATTGTAGGCAACATCAGGATGCTAGACAGAGGCAGGAGACAGATTCTCTCCCAGGGCCTATGCAGGGTCGATGGCCTGGCAGACACCTCGATTGTGGACTTCTGGCCTCCAGACTGTGACGAGAATAAAGTCCTGTTGTTTTAAATCACCTAGTTTGCTCCATGGCCCTAGGAAACCACAGGGACTACTTTAAGGATGTGCTCAAAATGCACAAATGCAACATCTGCACGCAGACAGGGTGGGTGACTCCCTGAAGCTGGTCCATGGCACGTCCCGCGTCTACTCAGTTCTGGGACTGCTCTGGGACTGCTCTACAAGCTGGGATTGTGTGGAAAGGTGGTCCTCAGACTGCGGCAGAGTCATCCCGGCTTCCCACTCCTCTCAGACTGGACAATGGGGACCATAAAAGTACCCAGCCCAACCTTAGCTCCCAAGACCCACCTAGATTCTCACGGAGCATCGAGGCAGGGCCTGGGCTAGGGACCCCAAAAAGCTCCCACGTGATTCTAATGGCAGCAATGTTTTGGTTGAGACTAGTCACCACAGGGGACGAAGTCTGAGCGCCTATGCCATAGACATGCTCGCTTCACCCCAAGGACATGCTCCTTGTCCCTGGAGTCCATCTAGCACACCCTAGGGTGTTTTCAGGGCAGCAGGAAAAGCAGCCGAGTCTCTCCGGGCTGGGGATGTGGTCCACTAGCTGAGCTTTCAGACTTGCAGGACCCGCAGCCTTTCCTCAGCCCTTGCACAGCCCGGTGTCACACCAGGAAGGGCATCCTGCAGAGGATTTGGAGGTAACTGATGTCAACTCGGTGCATCTAAAAAGAAGTCTTTCCAATGCTCAGTTTTGAACAGGGAATCTTCCTCAAGAGGTTTGTGTTCTCTGGGTTTTCTTAAACCACAAACAGGAATCATATTTAATACGCAGCAAGGAGGGGAAGCTTGGGCTTGGGGTCATGTGGATATGGCTTTACTCACTTCATCAGTAATCAGGACAGCATGCAGTCCTGAACCCGCCCAGTCCTCCAGCTTCCAGCTGCTACAGGGCAGAGGTTTTCCCAAGGTGCTATTCAACGACATGCCACTCCCCTGTCCACAACCCACAATGGCTCCCACCGCTGACAATGAAATGTCAGCTCTTCTTCTCACCAGTCAGCACCTTCTGAACTTGGCCCTCATCCCTCTCTCCCACCCCTACTGTGTCCCCTTCCTTCCTTCTCCCACTCTCTCTCTCTCTGACTCTGAATATGTCCTGGGCTCCCGACTCCTCATGCCTCTCCTCCTGCATGCATTTACTTCCAGGTCCAAATCTGCCCAGAGATCTAATCCTTCTAGAGATCTAGTCTCAAAGTCCTGATGATGATGACAGGTGTTCACATTTGTCATCTCTCATTCACTGTCTTTTCCTGTGTCTCTTCATGAATACACATCTTGTCTTTATCCAATAACATCAGAAATACGTGTTGAGGGCCTACTATGTGTTAGGCATGCTGCTCAGCTGAGCCCTTGACCCATCCCCTTTACTAGGTCTTGGCTTGACCCATTGTTTGTCCAATAGTCTATAAACACCCAGAAAGAAAATCTATACACCATTCAACTTTGTCCCTCAGCACCCTGTCTTGACGCCTGGCGTGGAGCTTGGCACAAGGTAGGTGCACAACATCTGCTGAAGAAGTGAATGATACGCTAGCATTTCTCTGTGGGCTGCCCACATTGAAGGGCAGGCTGTGTGGGGATGGACACAGTCACACACACCTGGTGGCCACTGTACATACCAGAGCAGGTGCTGAGCCCTCACTCCAGCAAAGCATGGCCAAGTGCTGCAGATAAAGAGGTAACAGCTCCCGCCCTGATGTAGACAACTGGAAAGACCCACACTAGGAACCAGTCCTGGCGCACAGCCCCATGCGTGCTCTGAGAAAAGCACCACAGTGAGACCATTTCCTGGGGAGGAGAAGAGACAAGCCATCTTGAAATTGTCTGTTCCCTTCACCCCACCTTTCTCAGGGTGTAGCAAGAAGGTGGAACCCCCAGCATCCTTGCAGATTCTCAGGCCTGGATCTGAAGCTCAGTTCTCTTCCTTATAACAAAGTGTCCTTGGGTAAATTATTCAATCTTGTTATAAAGTTTGGTATCCCGATCTGTAAAAACAGGACCTCCATCACAGACCTGTCAAGGTTTACTGTAATAAATGCCTGGCATCTGGCACACAGTAGATGCTCAGCAAACCTTTTAACATGCCTTCCATGTGGGCAATACTTCATGTTCCTGTTCCTGGCAGCTAGCAGAGCACGTGGAGTAAGTAATCAGTGTGAAGCATGTCGGCATAAATAAACTGACCAAGTGAAATGAGAATTGAAAACAAAAACAAAAAAAAAAAAAAGGAAAAACCCAACCTCTGTAGGTTCTGCCCATAGGTGCTGAAAAGCTCTGTTTATTTTGTCAAGTCACCATAGCAACTGTTGATGCTCCAGCCAGCCCCAGGGTTAGCAATGATCAATTTATCTTGTAACCATGGAAACGCCAGTGCTTCCAAGGGATCCAGAGGGAAAGGCAGCCACAGACTTGCAGTGAGCTCCTCTTCCCCCTTGAAATAAATCCTGGGAAACCTCCTCCAGCAGCTAAAGCCCTATCTACAACAGTGATGACTGTCTGCTACATGACAATATCTACAAGCATGGGTTTTGGAACAGGAAATGGGAGAACAGGCAAAAAAAAAAGGGGCCAGCTATGCTCATAAGAGCAATTAGCATCATGGAAAAGTTGTTAAGAGGCTGCTAAAAGCTGGGCTCTGGATTCCCTGGAGCTGACCTGTGGACTGTGTCCTCTGGGTGTCTTGGATTGGGGACTCACTCTCCACAGTCTGGGTTTTGCCCTTATATTTTAAGCAGATTTCCACCACAGGTGAAGTTTGGGGAAAAAACGTGTTTCCTCAAACTCCGATCTGGTGAAAGAAAACATCAGCAGGCAAGAGAGGGGACCCTGGGTGGCCTACTTGTTCTGGCCGTCAACACAGCCAGCCAACACAACTGTGCAAAAGGCAAAAGTCCGACAGGGTGGATTGGGGCTCATTCTCCCCAGACAAATGTGGCCCTCTCCTAGAGCCAGATGGGTCAGCCTTGGGTCTTCCCAAGGGCCACGCGCTGCTACAGAACCCGGCACAGATATACAATGACCACTCAAGCTCAGAACTCAAAGGGTTCTCCAGGGGGCCAGATCAGCTGGCGCGGGAACAGGTCGTTAGTTTTCCCTGCCCGGAGGAGCCTGTTTGTGTGGAGGGAAGAGTTATGGTCGCGCCCCGAACTGAGGGCTAATCAGACTCAACACAAAGCAAAAATGGGTAAACGGATCGCTGGGCTTCGAAGCTTGCCAGGTCACAGAGTCTCACTGCCTTCCCCCCAGGCGGCAGGGGCTATGGTCCCCACTCACACGGAAGAGAAGGGGGGCGCCCGAGGTCACTCGCAAGTGTCAGATTACCCCTCCGCGCCTCACAGAAGCAGAGCAAGGAAGTGCACGGCTGTCCACCCATCCGGTCCCCGCGGGTCTGAGCTTCGACATCCCCTAGAGGCTCCGGGTGGGGGCTGGGCAGGGAGGGGCGACTCCCTCCCTCAGGTTCTTCCAAGCTTTCTCGCCTCCCTTAGGGGCCCAGAGAGGGAGGAGCTCCACCCTCGGGAGCGCAGGGTGCACTGCCCACCCCACTCCGGGAAAGCCCCGCTCGAGCCCCGGGCGTGAGCACCAGGTGGGGCTGCCCGGCTTCGCTCGGGACAAAGGACCAGGACGTGGATCCTGGGAGGGCGCCACCGCCCCGCCCGAGCGCTCCCGCTGCGCTCAGCCCCCGCGAGGAGGGCGAGGCTGGCGTGGCTGCGGCCCTGCACCTCCTCAAACTTGACGACCCAGGGCGCGTGGGGAAGGTGCCCCGTTACCTGCGCGGCCATAAAAGACAGATCCATGGTGTCACTGCTGCTGCTGCCGCGGCTGCTACTGCCACCCGCGCTCGAGTTTTCGCTGTCGCCGCCGCTGCTGCGGATCCAGCCGCCTGCACAGAGGGCCGGAAGGCGGGGAGCAGCGAGCAGGCGCCCTCGGGTCCCCGCGGCGGCGGTGCGCACCTCACCAGCCCCGGCGTGGCGGTGTGTGGCGAGCCAGCCCTGCGACCTCCGCGAGCTCCGACTCCAGACGGCGAAGGGGCGGGGCCCCTAGCGCTGGGGGCGGGGCGGGGCTCCTGGACCCGCACCCTCCACGTGACCACTTCCAGCCCCACCCTCTGGAGCGAGGCCTGGCCAGACCCTGAGCGCTCGAGGTCATCTTCTTGCTGGCCCCTGACAGAAACTGAGGTCTGAGTTGAGGCCACTCATTGGCGCAAGGACCAGCGTCCAACCCAAACCCAGTGCTGTTGGCGCCCCGACCTGTGCAGTGGTCCCCAGCCCGCCAGGGAACCTGAATGTGCTTTCTGAGGACTGGTATGCTGATCTGAAGCCTGAGGACCAGGATCACGCAGAGCAGGATTAGGGTGACCGGGCTTTGCGTGCCAGTCCTGTACCCAGAGTCCGGTATGTGCCTAGGCATAGGCTGAACAAAGTTTTAAATCTAGCTTTGCCCTATCCTGCGGCTTGGGTAAATTAGTGTCTCTTTGAGCCTGGGTTTCCACATCTGTAAAATGAGAGTAACAGAATCTAAGAATCAGACGAGATGTGAATGGCTCCACGTGGTGAGCTCCAACATGGCCAGTCTCACATGAAGCAGGCGGCTGTGACTGGCGTCTCCTAGGATGACATAGCGCACAACTTGCACCACTGGTACACTGTGGCTGGGCTAAGCCCTTCTCTGAGCTCAAACAAGTCTCCCAAACCATGCAGATGTGGCTGAAATGAGGGGAGGGTGGAGATGCCCAAAGGGGCCTATTGCTCGCTTGTGCACGTGTGTGGACATACCAGACTTGGTGATGCGTGGAAGCTTTGTCGTTTGCGGAGGGCTCACTAGGAGGGGACCAGTCTCAGTATCACCTGGATCCTCCCTGGAACCACGTGTAAGGGGGAAGGGGCGGCAACCAAGGACTCACTGTCAAAGCCACAGAAGCTGTAACTCAGAGACATGGAGGATTTGTTCAAGGTTACTCAGGGATGGGGGCCAGGAAGGGCTGGGCATGTGGGACCAGGTTCTTACTGACTCATAGCTGGCTTTCAAGAAGGATTATTTTTGCAGGTGGTTTCTTCCTTCTCCCTCCTTTCTTCCTCCATTCTGTCTTCTTCTTTCTCCGCCCTTCTTTCTCTCTTTGCCTCTTCCTCTTTCTTCTCTCTTCCCACCTCCCTCCTTTCTTGTCGTGCTTGACTCTTCCTTACTTTGGGATTCTCTGAAACTTCCAGCCCAAGCTCCTCCTCCCTTCCCTAGCCTCAGCCAATTCTGTGCCTATCTCAGCCAAGCATGACCAATCACTTTCCCAGTCTCACCCATGTACCCACACAGTCCAATGCCAGCAGCCACCCACTGGATGGTCAGATCCTTCCTAGAGCTGACAGCTGATCAGCATGATCAGGACCTTCCTTGCCTCCATGCTGGCTGTCAAAAAGGTATGTGCTCTAGTTATGAAGTCTCATACAAATAAAAAGGGCATGCATGATGTACATGTACAGTTTAAAGAATAATAACACCCCCACAATTTAACCAGTAGAAGAGCAAGCAATAGCCTTTAAACCCCGATGTGTATATTTTCAAATGTGTTTCCTATCTGCCCCACCCTCCAGAGTCTCCTCTATCCCGAATTTTCATCTTAATCATTCTCTTGATTTCCTTTATTGTTTACCTGCTTTTAAAACTTTATACAAAATGAAAATGCTCTTTGATGTATCCTTGCCTGGCCCCCTCCCCCATTTTCAGTGTTTGTGTGGCTGATGGTCTGTATCAATTTATCATTGGCCCTTTGATGTATATTTACATCATCTTCAGATTTTCTGCTAGAGCAAGCCATACTTCCATGACACCTTGAACTTGTATCTTGATGCACTCAGAGAATATGCTAGAAATGAAACTGTGGAGCAATGTGTTCAGCTCATTGCATCTTTGCTAAATGATGTCCCTTGCTTTTCAGTTTCTGATTCCCAAGGAGCTTTTACCTATTTTACTGTGCTAACCGTAGCATGTGTGGGTTCTCATTGCTGTACATTTTCACCAACACTCTGCATTTTTAGATATTTAATGTCTGTCAACGTGCTAAAATGAAGTAGTGTTTCATTTGGATTGAATCCTCATTTCTCTGATTACCAATGACCCAGTACCATCTTTTGTACATCTATTGACTCAGTCTCACTTCCTCTCATAAGAAATGCCTTTCATAAAGTCTCTTGTGTTCTTTTTAATAATTCAGTTGTTGAGTTTTTCTTATTGATTCTTCATAAAAGTATTTATATATTTTAGGTACTAATCTTGCTGGTTTTTGGTGTTATAAATGGCTTCTTTCAGTGTTTAGATTTATTTTCATTCTCTTTGTTGTATGTTTTGATAGATAAGTTTTCAATTTTAGTTTAGTCAAAATTCATTAGTATTTTCCTTTACAGTTAGCCTTTGTTTAAGAAATCTTTTTCTTAAATCTTACAGGCATGGTAGTGCATGCCTGTAGTGTCAGCACTAAGGAAGCTGATGTGGGAGGTTTGTCTGAGTCCAGGAGTTCCAGAAGATGTAGAAGGACCTCCATATCAAAAATAATCTTTTCCCAACTTTAAACCATAAAGATGCTATACCACAGCTTTGTAGAAAAAATTAAAATATTTCTTTCTTTACAAGTTTCAACTGTTTTTTTTTTTTTTGTGGTTTTTTTGGGGGGGTACCGGGGATTGAACTCAGGGGCACTCGACCACTGAGCCACATCCCCAGCCCTATTTTGTGTTTTATGTAGAGACAGGGTCTCACTGAGTTGCTTAGCGCCTCGCCATTGCTGAGGCTGGCTTTGAACTCGCGATAGTCCTGTCTCAGCCTCCCTAAGTGCTGGGATGACAAGTGTGCGCCACTGTGCCCTGCTAGGTTTCAGCAATTTTATAACTGACTTTTTGTTTTTAAGTATTGGGTAAGGAACCAATTCCAGTTTCCCCCCTATTAATAATCAATTATCCAGCCCCTTGGTTGACTGGACTAACCCTTTCTTCTGGATCTGCAGCAGCGTTTGTCCGGAGTCCTTGTAGGAATGGGTATGGTTCTGGTTGTTTGTTCCATGGGTTGTTCATCTGGCCCGACACTGATGCTGTACCGACTTAGTCACTATAGCTTCATACTGACTGAAAGAGGGTAGTGTCACTGGAGGGAGTCCAAGAGGTCCTAGAGAGGGAGAACTCAACTTGGGACAGGATCCTTGACAAGTGGCAGACAAGAATTTTATTTATTTATTGGTACCAGGGATCGAACCCAGGGCTGCTTAACCACTGAGCCACATCCCCAGTCCTTTTTGTATTTAATTTAGAGACCGGGTCTCACTAAGTTGCTTAGGGCCATGCGAAGTTGCTAAGGTTGCTTTTGAACTTGCGATCCTCTGGCCTCAGCCTCCCAAGCCGCTGGGATGACAGGTGTGCGCCACCACGCAGCTGGCAGAAAAGAATCTTAAGACGTTTGAGACGGTAGCACAAGCAGAGACTTGTTCAGGAAAGGGAGAATGCAGGATATCTCAGGAGCGAGTGGCATTTTGGGGTTCTTGAGCTCTTCTTTTAAAGGAAACTGTGAGGTTTGGGCTTGAGAAGGTCTGTGGGGATGACCTCAGTGTGGTGATCACTGTCCCCAGGACCCTTAGGTGGACATTTGTCTCCATTATGTGATCAATAGGTGACATTTGGAATATTCCCGATAGTAGAGGTTTCTTAAAATATCATCTCTTCCTTTGTTTAATCTATTCCAAAAATATATGTGTTGGTACATTGCTCCGGGAAGTTTTTATAACTGAGTGAATTTCTAGTAGCTTTAAGATTGAGTGAAGATTTGTAGATTTCCCAGAAATTTGGGAGCCACATTCCTGGGAGGAAAACTGACCCTGGGAGGACAGCCTTGGAGATCTTTAGTGCAGACTTTCAGGTTAAGGTCATACTTCCTTTTCCTTCCTTGTGTCTCCTTTCTACCTGTCTTTTCTTTTCTAGAAGTTTCTTGGCTGCTTCTGGCCCTATACTCTTCTGCATATGTATATCTCTATATGTACCTAGCTCTTCTTTAATATTTTTATACACAGATCTGGAAAATCTTTTGCTAGATTCCTCTTCTGCCTTTTGGAAGTTAATCTTTTTATTGTGAAGGATTGTAATTGGGTATGTAGTCATAAGAAATAATACAGAGATATCGTGTCTGCTTTGCCTTGCTTTCCACAATGGTTAACATCTGGCAAAATTATACAATTTTATAACATTTTATAAAATGTGACCACCAGAGTATGGACATCAGTAGGGTGAAGATGCAAACACGCCTGACATCTCCAGGATCCCTCCTGTGTGTTTCTCCAGCCAGCCCTATGCTTACCACTCTTAGTTCTTGGCAGCCTCTGATTATTTTCCATCTCTATGATTTTGTCATTTCAAGAGTGTTATGTATGTGGAATCAGAAAACATATAATCTTGTCTTGTCAGCATTTTTCAGGCAGCCTGGTTCTCTGGAGGTTGCTGCTGTAACCAGTAGTTTATTCCTCTTCATTGGTGGGTAGTATTTTATTTCGTGGATGTACCATAGTTAATTTGACCATGAGCCAATTGAAGGTCACCTGTGTTGTCTGTATTTGGATATTATGAAAAAAGCTGCTATAAACATTCATGTACAGGCTTCTGTATGAACATTGTCTTCCTTTCTCTGGGAGGCATGCCCAGGAATTCATTTATTGGATCATATGGTTATTGCTTTTTCTTTTTAAAATATTTTTATTTGTGCATTATAGTTAAACACAGTAGTGGGGTTCATTTTGATATAATCATACATGCATGGAATATAATTGCTCCATTTCAATCCCCAGTCCTTCCTTTTCCCTCTCCTCTTCCCTCCCCCTGTTCCTCCTCCACTATTCTCCTGGTCTTCTATTCATTTATTGTTTTTTCAATTGGTGCTTTATAGATATACATAAAGTGGCATTTATTGTGGTATATCCATATATGTACATAGCATAATTTAGTCAGTTTCCTTCCGCAACTGTTTTCCACAATGGCGGCACCATGTTACACCTGAGTAGTTCCCACAGTCTTGCCAACGTTTGGTGTTGTGATGGCTAGTTATATATGTCATCAGTGACTGGCCATGAGGTTCCCAAAATAAACATTCTTTCTGGGTGTGTCTGAGGGTGTTTCTGGATGAGATCAGTATTGGAGTGGGTGGATTCGGTACAGATTGTGCTCCCCAATTGCGGGGGACGTCATAGAGGGCTTGAGTTTAACCTGAAGCCAGAAGAAGGAGGACTTGGATCCTTTCCCAGCCCCACTACTTGTTCTGAGACATCTTTTATCTTCTCCTCTGGGATGCATCCATGGGCTCCCTGGTTCTCAGGACTTGGGACTCTGAGGAACTCTCTTCCCTGGCCTCCAGGGAATGTGCTGATCATGGGTCTTCCCAGCCCCGCTCACTGTTGTGTGAGCCAATTCCCAACAGAAATTGTATATCTCTTTAAGGCCTATTAGTTCCATTTCTCTGGAGAACCCTGACTAACACAGGCACCATCATTATTTTTATTTTTGCCATTCGGGTAGGCATGCAGCTCACTGGGGTTTTACTTTGTATCTCCCTGAGGGCTAATGATGTTGACCATCTTTTCAAGTGCTTACTTGCCATCTGTATATCCTTTCTGATAAAATGCCTGTTAGTATCTTTGCCTCTTTCCTAATTATACTGTTTGTTTGCTCTTGAGTTTTGAGAGTTGCTTATATTGATTAGAAACTTCTTTTTCATCAAGTCTGTGGTTTGAAGATATTTCCTTCTGGTCTATAGCTTATCTTTTTCTTTTTCTTTTCTTTTCTTTGTTTTTGGTACCAGGGATTGAACTCAGGGGCACTTGACCATTGAGCCTCATCCCCAGCCCTATTTTGTGTTTTATGTAGAGACAGGGTCTCACTAAGTTGCTTAGCGCCTCGCCGATGCTGAGACTGGCTTTGAACTCACGATTCTCTAGCCTCAGGTTCTCAAAGTGCTGGGATTAGAGGCGTGCGCCACCACACTTGGTTTTTATTTTATGTTAGTGCTTTATTTTTGTCCTTTTAGGCAACCGAGGGATCAGGTCCCTGCTCTGTCAGGATGAGCTGCTGAAGGCCTCTCTGTCGCTGTCCCATGCCCGTTCAGTGCTGATCACCACGGCGTTCCCCACACATTTCAATCGTGAGCCCCTAGAAGTGTGTGTGTGTGTGTGTGTGTGTGTGTGTGTATATTATGCACATGCTAATAGGAAATGGGAATTGAAAACAGTGTAGCTTGAGGGAAGAGGCAAATAGCTCTACGCTAACACCCCTCCCTCCCCTGATGAATGTTTCCCTAAGACTAATTGCTATAGATAAGGGAAAGGTGCTTCGCCAGGCCGCAAGACCCTGACCCCTGAGCCCAAATTCCTGGGCACTAAAACTGACCACTTCATCGATTTATGGAACTAGCCCCAAAGTCCTAAGTGCCTGAGAGAACCAGCACGTCTCCACTATGCCACCTCCCAACATAAACCTATAAAAACCCAGTCCCTTTCTTTGTTCAGTAGCTCATTTTCCACCAGGAGAATGGGTCCACCACCACCACCTTCGCAGATGAATCCTGTTCCTGAATAAAAGCCTGAAATGACTTGCATGGTTTGCTGCCGCCCTTTGATCTTTTTGCCCTTACACATGCCACATGCTCTTTATGTGGTCAGTTGTCTCCACGTCTGGACAGTGGTGCTGTGAACATGGTGATTTCACTTCCTGTGTGTGCATACAAAGGAGTGATTGACAGGTCCCGTGGTAGCTGTCTTTAATTCTTTAGTAGCCGCCATGCTGGTTTCCATAATGGCTGCCCAGTCCACATTCCACCAGCTCTGTTCAGGTTCTGTTTCCTCCATTTTCTTGTTGACACCAATCTATTTCAGTCTATGGTCCATCTGTCTTTCTTTTCTTTCTTTCTTTCTTTCTTTCTTTCTTTCTTTCTTTCTTTCTTTCTTTCTTTCTTTCTTTCTTTCTTTCTTTTTCTTTCTCTCTCTTTCTTTTCTCTCTTTTTCTTAATGGTGTTTTTCAAAGACAAGTTCTTTGTTTTGATAAAATCCAGCTGATTTTTTTTAAATCTACCTCAAAGTCATGAAGATTTTCACTTTGTTTCCCTGAAAGTTTTATACAGAGTTTAAAAAAAATTTTTAAATTTGTTTTAATCAGTTATACATGACAGTAGAATGCACTTCAATACATCATATATAATGGAGTATAATTTCTCATTCTTCTGGTTATACATGATGAAGAATCACACCAGTCCTACAGTTATGTACATGCACATAGGGTAATCATGTCTGATTCATTCTACTATCCTTCCTACCCCATACCCCTCCTCTCCCACCATTCTCTCTACTTAATCTAAAGTAATTCTCTTCTTCCCTAGTGCCTCCCCATATTGTGAATAAGCATCATCATATCAAAAAAAAACATTTGGCTTTTGGTTTTTTGGGATTGTCTTCTTTCATTTAGCATGATATTCTCCAGCTCCATCCTTTTACCAGCAAATGGCATAATTTCATTCTTCTTTATGGCTGAGTAATATTCCATTGTGTATATATACCACATTTTCTTTATCCATTCATCTGTTGAAGGGCACCTAGGTTGGTTCCATAGTTTAGCTATTATGAATTGAGGTACTATAAACATTGATGTGGCTGCATCACTACAGTATGCTGATTTTAAGTCCTTTGGGTATAAACTGAGAAGTGGGATAGCTAGGTCAACTGGTGGCTCTATTCCAAGTTTTTCTAAGTAATCTCCATACTGCTTTTCATAATGATTGCACCAATTTGCATTCCCACCAGCAATGTATGAGTGTACCCTTTCCCCCACGTGTTCGCCAACACTTATTGCTGCTTGTATTCTTGATAATTGACATTCTGACTGGAGTGAGATGAAATCATAGAATAGTTTTGATTTGCATTTCTGCAATTGCTAGAGATATTGAACATTTCTTCATATATTTGTTGATCAATTGTATTTTTTCTTCTGTGAAGTGTCTATTCAGTTCCTTAGCCCATTTATTGATTGGGTTATTTGGTTCTCTTGGTGTTAAGTTTTTTGAGTGCTTTATATACCCTGGAGATTAGTGCTCTATCTGAGGTGTAGGTGGTAAAGGTTTTCTCCCATTCTGTAGGCTCTCTCTGCTTGTTATTGATTGTTTCTTTTGCTGAGAAGAACCTTTTTCATTTGAATCCATCACATTTATTGATTCTTGATTTTACTTCTTGCACTTTAGGGGTCTTGTTAAGGAAGTTGGATCCTAAGCCAACATGGTGAAGATCTGGGCCTGTTTTTTTTTTCTATTAGGTGCAGGGTCTCTGGTCTAGTGCCTAAGTCTTTGATCCACTTTGAATGGCGTTTCATGCAGGGTGAGAGACAAGGGTTTAATTTCATTTTGTTACATATGTATTTCCTGCTTTCCCAGCACCATTTGTTGAAGAGGCTATCTTTTCTCCAGTGAATGTTTTTGGATTCTTTGTCTAGTATGAGACAACTGTATTTATGTGGATTTGTCTCTGTGTCTTCTATTGTGTACCATTGGTCTACCTGTCTGTTTTGATGCCAGTATCATGCCATTTTTGTTACTATTGTTCTGTAATATAGTTTAGGATCTGCTATTGTGATGCCCCCTGATTTACTCTTCTTGCTAAGGATTGGTTTTGCTGTTCTTGGATTTTTTATTTTTCCATATGAATTTCATGATTGCTTTTTCTAGTTCTATGAAGAATGTTATTGGGATTTTAATAGGAATGCAGTAAATCTGAATAGCACTTTGGGTAGTATGGACACTTTGACAATATTAATTCTGCCTATCCAAGAGCATGGGAGATCTTTCCATCTTCTAAGGTCTTCTTCAATTTCTTTCTTTAGTGTTCTGTAGTTTTTGTTGTAGAATCTTTTGGTAGATTGATTCCCAGTATTTATTTCTTTTGAAACTATTGTGAATGGGGTAGTTTTCCTAATTTTTCTTTCAGTAGATTCATCACTGATGCATAGGAATGCATTTGGTTTATGGGTGTGGATTTTATATCCTGCTACATTACTGAATTCATTTATGAGTTTTAGAAGTTTTCTGGTGGAATTTTTTGGCTCTTCTAAATATAGAATCATGTCATTGGCAAGTAGTAATAGTTTGAGTTCTTCTTTTCCCATTCATATTCCTTTAATTTCTTTTTCCTGTCTAATTGCTCTGGCTAGAGTTTCAAGGAGAAATGACCAGATTCAGCAGTCTGGATCATAAGGCTCCCCAGGTGATTCCCATGCCTGCCTATCTTTCTCCCAGCCAAAAGTAAGCCTTCTCTAAGGCTCCGTAGGACTCCTGTATGAAACTGCAATTCAATTCAATTATTTACCAGATATTTACTGGGTACCTACTCATCTTGCATGGGTTGCCTCTAAACCTCAATTAACAGGCTCAGAGAGGTTGACCTGACTCAGGTTGCTCAGCAAACATTGGGCAGTGTCAGGATTTGAACCCAAACCCAGATGAGTCCCTAGTTCATATGTATTCTGTGTTATGGTTCCTGCTCATGAGAATTGACTATATTTTAGTCAGACCAATGCAAAAATACTAATAATTATAAAACAAGGAAGAATTAATTCATGCATTTACCCATTTATTCTTTAATTCACAAATAATCCATTCATTCAGTATAGCTTTCTGAGCACTTACTGTGCCAGGCACTGTGTGCCTAGAAAGGGTGGTCAGGGCTGTACAGTTTCCACAGTGGTGACTAGGAGCTGTCAGATGACTCACATCTGCCCATTTGGGGAGAATGCAGAATTGGGTTTGTATCTTAGCTTTGCCTTGGCTGGCAGATGACATCAGGCAAGCTACTCAACCCCTCTGAGCCAAAGTGTTTCCATGTTTAAAGCAGAAGAGTGGATGAGATGATGGTGCCAGAGCCTAGTGCAGACCCTGGTGCACCGTTGGGTATCCTGTCTGGGGAAGGAGAGAAGGAAGGCTAGTGATGGTCCTTGGTTGGGAGTGGGGGTCAGGAATTGCTCTTCCACTTGTGTTTCTTCCAGCTTTAGTGAATGTTTTGCTGGAACAAGTCCACTATAGGCTGCAGAGTGAGGGGTAGGGTGGTTTCTTATTTGTCCATGAAATATGCCAACACCCACCCGATGCCCGCATGCTCTGGGAGTGGTTCAAGTGGTTCAAGAATGAACGCAGGAAACAGGTCATGAGCATCTACGGTTGGATGAGTGAGTGGACGATGGGATTAGGAGGATGGAGGAAGTTCCCCCATGAGCCCGCTTGCTTTCCTTTGCCCCCACACACACACCAGGGCTGATATTCATGATGAGCCAATGCCAGGTGGACAGAAGCTGTCCTCATTGGTGCAGAGTTCTCACAGCATCAGAAAGAAAAGGGAACTTAGGGCAGGGCTGGTGTTGCCACACCTGGAGAGACCCATGCATACAGCTGCATCCCCTCTAAAGCAAGCACTAGCCCTCCCGAGTGCCGGGAATGGGGCCATGTTCCACAGCAAGGAAAGGTACCAAGCCGATCAATGGGAATGAGGCCACACAGTACAGACCTGTGCTGTCCAGTTAGGCGGCCACTGATGACATGCAGCTCTTCAGTGCTTGAAATATGGTAGTCTGAGATAAAAATATAAAATGCCCACAAGATTTTGGAGACTTCCTGTAAAAGCTTTATGAATTTTAAATATTGGCTACACATTGAAATGACAATAATTTGGGTGCCTGAGGCTAAATCAAATCTGTTGTTAAAATTAATTCCACTTGTTTCTTTTTATGCTTTCTAATGTGGCTACTAGAACATTCTACACTGTGTATGTGGCATATGTTCTGTTTGTATTGAAGGTCGCTGGTGTAGAAAGTCCCGGGCACACAGCCTGGTTAAGATGTGGGGATGGACGGTGGGGGGCTATGGGCAGGTTCTGCGGCTTCTGAGCGCGGCAGGTGTGAGGCAGGTGAGTGGGAAAGAGAGGGAGACAGACTAGGTGCTCCAGTGAGGGGGTCAGACTTGGGCAGTTTAGCCAAAATAGAGTCCCCATTTCCCCATTTGTGACAAAACGGAGTGTCACTTCACTCTCTGGGGAAGCTCCTCTCTAGAGTCGCAGACTAGACCGGGGACCTTGCCTGGGCACCAGGCTATGGAATGCTAACCCTCAGAAATCCATGCTGCGCCTGCCAGAGAAAGTGTCCCCTCCCCAGCCCCCCAGCTAAGTCCTCCCTGCCACCCACACTTGCTTTTCTTCCAGATGCCCACTTGTCCCCAGAAGGCAATTGCTGCTTTACCTTCTTTGCTGGCTGCGCTTCCAAAGAGTCTGATGAAGTCATTTTAATTAAAGCGCTGATTGCACTGGAGGAAACGGTGGGGAGCACGCGGCTCCGCGGGGAGGTGGCTGGCGGTGACGCAGGGAGGTAATTGGAAGACACTTCTCCCTCCAGCTCTGCTGCCCAGGGCAGCCACGTCCCCTCATCTCACAGTAACAGTCATGACGATGATACTGATCATGTGGTTACTAGGCTGCTCCTGTTCTTCCTGCGTGTCCAGAGCAGCCCTGCCAGGCAGCCAGTGTTCAGAGAGGGGAAGCAACTCCCTTAAAGTCACACAGCTAGTGAGAGCAAGGGGCAGCATCTAGTCCAGTGATCTGTCGGCTGCTACTGCCTCATATCCAGCAGCTCCCTGGAGTATGATGTAGCCTTTGGGGACCTTTCAGGTGACAATCTGGCCCAGATTCTGCCTCTACCTCTACTTAGCCAATGGAAATCTCTAGAAGCCTCAGTTTCTTTCTGTGTTGTGTAAGAACAGAGCTAATGCCACCAACCTCATGGAACAGTGAGGATTTGGATTAAAACATGAGCACCTCATTGGAGCCCCTGGAGAGTTCTCTGGTGGCCACGTGTGGCGTCACTGTGCACATTTGTGCATGTGGTCCTTCCTCTCCTGGTTCTGCTCCCCCCACCCTCCAGCCTCTTTAGCTTCCTCCTTAGCTTTTTCCCTCTCAGTCTTCTCTTTGAACTAATTTGACTTATCCAAAGAGCTGAGCAGCTGGGAACGTCCTTTGCTCTCCTAGACCCTCTGGTGCTTCCTCTCCACCCATCCTGGCTTGGTGAAGACATGGTCTCCTCCAGAGCCCGCCTGGGCTGGGCAGGTGCTGGGCTGTGTGCCTGCCTACCAGAGATGCACACTCACAGTGCAGACCACACCTCCCAGCACCATGGGGGGCCCTGGAAGGGACACTTCCTGGCCTGCTTGCCACAGCAACCCCAGGACTGGCTCCCAGACTTAGGGCTAGAGATGAGCAGGGACTCTGCACCAGGCCTGGCTGGGATGCTGTTGTGTCCCCACAAAAGATATGTCTAAGTCTAAGCCCTCAGTACCTGTGAATGTGACCTTCCCCAGAAGTAGGACCTTGCAGATGTAATCAAGTTAAATAAGACCATGGTGGTGCCGTGGGAGGCGGGGGACCGCTAATCCAATATAATCAGTGTCCTTATAGGAAGAGAAGAGACACAGATGCATGATGGAGAGAAGCATCTACGAGACAGACCTGACAAGGACCTGCCACCAAGAGCTGGAAGGGGCAGGGGAGGGTCCTGTCTAGGGTCTTTGGGGACCAGGGCCTTGCTAACTCCTTGGTGTTGGACTCTGAGCCTCCAGAACCGTGCAGAGAACATTTCTGCTGTTTAAGCCACCCAGGTTGTGACACTCTGTCAGGCTGTCCTTACAGATGCCACTTCTACAGCTGATGCCCCGTGATCTGGATGCTTGGCCTCTGCCCTGTGCTTTGGTTTCCTTGCAATGAGGGGGACCGTTGTAGTCCTTACCTTGAAGAGTTGTTGAGCATTGAATGAATGAAGACCATGAAGCCCCATAAACCACAGATGCTATGAGAAAATGCTGTTATTTATAATGTAGTGGCTCAAAACATTGTGTTGAAAAGTCAGCAGATGAAAGACACACTGTAGGTGTTCCAGAATCGTTCATTCTCTCCTTCCTTGTGCCCTACAGGTATGGTCGCTTTTAAGTCTGGAAAATTATAGTGGCTGTGAGATGTTGGTCCCATGCAGCATCCATTCTCCCTTTTCTAGTGACAGCATCCCAATTGTCTCCATCCTCGTTTTCACAGGCAGGAGGCTCAGCTGGGGCTGATTCTATCTCCTGCCACCATGGAAACTGAGTTCAGGGATAGACACATGGTTTCAAGTTGGATGAATGAGAGGTATACCTAGAAGTTTGACTGGCAAGAGAAGCTGGCTTCCTGTGAAGTTGCTAAGCTGGTAGAAGGTAATCTGGGAACTTCTAGTAGCCATCTTCCTGCCAAAGCCAGTCCATAGGGAAGCAGAACTGAGAGATGATGAGAGAAAGTTCCCTACGGCATCATTTGAGCACCTGGATCCTATGATGCCTGAAGGTGTACGACTCCTTTGCAATTACCAGAGGAAATGAATTTAGGTTTTATTTCCTGCAACCAGAAAATCTGACTTGCTGTGAAAAAGTTGGCAGCAAATCTGGGGCATGGCGAGTGACATGACCTCAAATGAGGGGTCAGCTGAATGGGGAAAGGTGTGGGGCAGTGAGAATCTCTCCATGTGCAGCTGGGAATCTGGCCCATCCAATGATGAGACCATAACAGCTGGCTTTCCTAAAGGAGGATTTTCCAGCTGTGGTCAATAATCCAAGTCGATGGTGAGTCAGATAATCCTCTTGATAGATTAGAAATGCCAGCTCTGCCCTGGAGCCAAGTTGATTTTGGGGACAGAAACAGGGTAAAGCAATAGGGATCCTGGAAAGTGCCACATCCCCCTGACCTCCCCAGACCCCCTCAGGTATTACCTTCGGATCCCACGTGTGCCACCCATAAGGCCAAGAGCTGCCCATACAAAGGTCATCACTAGGGTTTGGCCTGGGCATAGGACAGATGGGCACGCTCACCTCCCAGCTGTTCACCAGGTTACCTGGCCAAAGCGCAGGCCACGTGACTGAAGGACGATTTGGCCAGAGAAGAGGTTCTCTGACCCTGGAGTGTCCAGCCATGGCCTGGATGTAAGGGCTACACCTCAGGCAGAGTTCTAGCTGTGGATCCTGGTCCATGGGGTTGTCCTGAAACAGATCAGAAATGTAGTGGGGTTTTGAAGGTTTTGAACTTCTGCAGAAATCTCCATCTTAAAAAACTAAAAGCCCAGGTTGCTCTGTCCTGGGCCAGCAGGGAGTGGATTGCCAAAGACTCCAGCTTCTATGGGACTGCTGGAGTCTGGATCTGGAATGTCCCTTAAAGGTATCAAAGAACACTGCTCCTCCCTGGGCTGTGGTGGGTGCAGACCTTCCCAGTGGCCACATGGAGTGGTTAGGCCAGGCTGACAGCTCTGCCACCTCCCAGCTTCATGGCTGCAAATCTGAACTCTAGGTGGTCACATCTCGCAGTCCATCGGGATAGACCCGTGATGACCAGGAGGGTCAATGAATGCTTCCTCTGGAGCTATTAGGAAAAAAGAGACGTCACCTGTATTAGCTTCCCTAGAGGAACAACCGGTAGGATGTGTGTATATTATACTAGGGATTTATTAGACTGGGTGACGTGGTCAGAGGCTGGATAGTCCCTCAATGGCTGTGTGCAGGCTGAAGAGCCAAAGAAGCTGGTGGCTGCTCCGTCCAAGAGGCTGGAGTCTCAGAATAAGAGGGACCAGTGATGCAGCCCCAAGACTGGAGGCCTGGAAGCTCCCTGCATGGTGGTGTGAGTCCATTGTGAAAGGCTGGAGAGTCTGCAGTCCAATCCACGGCAATGGCAGCCGCGATAGATGCATGGCTCGGGAATGGAGCTTGTGCAGGCTGATGGGCTTCCTCCTTCGACCTTGGTTCCATCCAGGCCCTCGGCTTATTGGATGACACTGCCCACATGCAGGGCAGGTCTTCACCCACAGTTTGCTGACCTACATGCCAATCATCTCTGCAGACACTCACAGAACCAGAAGTGTACATTGCTAATTTCCTAGGCATCTCTCGATCCAGTCAAGGCGATGGTCAGGATTAGCAATCCGGAATCCATGCCTTATCAACTTGACCACCAAACACATCTCCTTAAGCCATAGGTCCTTGCACCACCTGACGTGGTAGAATTATCCTGCACACAACCCAGGGTGCTCTGATTACTTCACCAGAAGAGGAAGGAAAGGTTTCTGAGCGATGCTTACTCTTCCCCAGATAGCCCAGAACTTAAATACTATAATGTAGATTTAGCAACACTTAATGTACTGATATGTTACGTGATAGAGGAATAAGAGAGGAAAGAAAGTAAAGATATTTGCTTAATATACATTTATACACACACAAACATTCTTAATAAAAAAGGAAAGAAGTACATGAGTACGTGACAGTTAGTCTGGTTTCTGTAGCTGGTCTGGTGGCCATAGTTGGCATTGATGACCACCTTCTTCTGCTACCCGCTCAGTATTCCCTCTGCCTTCAGGAAGCACCTCAGAAGGTCTCAGTTTTTTCCCTGGAAGAGTGACCTACGCTTTCATTCCTAAAGGTTCTGCGCCATTTGTTGTGCTTTCTGGACTGGGTTGTAGTTTCCCACTGACCTTGATAACAGGATGGTAATACCAAGAGATGCCCCAAGGGATCTCCTGCACTCTGGGTGTGCACTTCCTCCCCTCCACTGTGGAGCAACAGTCCATCTCCCCTTGGTGGTCTGCAGCAGTCACCCCGCCAACATCCTAACTCCCCTCTTAGCCTGTTGACTCAGGCACGAGGAGCCCAAAGTGGCCAAGGGGAAGTCATCTTAACCTCCAAATGGGTGGAATCAGCCTCGTGCCTCCTGGTAGAAGCTGTCCTCCTCTGCAACAAAGACTTCTAGGCCACCGGTCCATCAGGGCACGGGAACAGGGAGCAAAAACTTTGCCAGTGGGTCCCATGGGTCATGGTTTCCAGCCCTTGATTCCCGGACCTGTGGACCCTGCCTACGGGAGAAACAGCACCACAGAGTGGATGCTGATTGAGAGAACATGCAGCCTCTCACCTTGTGCCGGCCCTGCAAGGTGTTGCGCCTAGCTGGCACTGTACCTGTGTCTTCCAAAGGCCATTCCACCATTCTGTCCAACCGGCTGCTCCAGGATGGTGGGGAAATGGTAAAACCAGTGAGTCCCAGGACCTTGAGCCATTGCTACACTTCGCTGGCTAGGAAGTGGGTTCTTTGGTCAGAAGCAATGCCGTGTGGAACACCTGCCCGTGGGGAAGGCATTCTGCTAGTCCATGGATGATGGTTTTGGCAGAAACTTTATCTACAGGGAAGACAAACCTGTATCTACAGTAGTGTCTGTTCCAGTAAGAACAATACTGCCCCTTCTGTCATGGAAGCGGCCCAATATAATCAGCCTGCCACCAAGTCTGTAGGCATATTAGGGTCTCAGTATTGGTCTCTGATGCTGGCAGAGTACTGGGTCCTCGTCAGTCATCAGTGGCTGTAGCCAGGCCAGCCTTGGGGAGTGGAAGTCCACACAGCTAAGCCCAGGCATAGCCTCCATCCCTGCCACCTTGGCCACTTTATGAGCCCACTGGGCAATGACAGGTGGCTGGGGAAAGAGGCTGGCTGGTGTCCAAAGAATGAGTCATCGTGTCCACTTGATTACTGAAATTCTGTTCTACTGAAGTCACTTCTTGGTGAGCATTTACATGGGACACAAATATCTTGCCTATTCGGAGAGGTCTTCCCCAATGTCTTTGTCACCAATTTGCCAGTCACGATCCTTCCAACTCCCTGATCCTCCCGCCAAATCACTGACTACAGCCCAAGACTCAGTGTAGAGTTGCACCTCTGGCCTTTTCTCTTCACAGGCAAAATGTACAAGCAGCTGTATTTTCTCAGGTTCTGCCCTCTGAGATTTCCCTTCATTGCCGTCCTTCAGGGGTGTCCTAGAAGGAGCTCTCATGCTGCAGCCATCCACTTTTGGGTGGTGCCTGCAGCACTTCTGGGGATGCAGAACCATCTGTAGACCAGGCCCCAGCCTTCTCTTCCTCTGTCACCTGATCCCAGGGTACTCTCCATGAGGCTGTAAGTGTGTAGTGTGTAGGGGGATAGTGTGTAGCAGCAGAAGGAACCATGGTCATTTGGGCCACACCTTCATGGGACTTCCTTGTGCCTTCAAGCACCTGCTCGGGCTGATCACAGATGTACCACGTCCACTTAATGATTGTTCGCTGCTGTGCATGGTGAACTTAACGGCTTGGTGGGTCAGATAACGCCCCATTTTTCATGGACAGCTTGGATCACATGGTAACCTGGTGGTCAGTGGTCAAGCATTCAGTTTCTGCTAAGACCCAGTAGCAAGTGAACAGCTGTCTCTCAAAGGGAGAGTAGTTGTTTGCAGAAGATGGCAGGCCCTTCCTCCAAAATTTTAGGGCCCTCTTCCCTGATTCTCCTATGGAGTTCTCCAAAGACAGACTTAGAAGAATTGAGCTTTTGTGCACTTTTGTGCAGCTTCTGCCTTACTCTGCCTTTGGTTCCATCTGGACACACCCAGCAGTGTGCTTTAAGAACTCACAGACACACCAGAAGTGTGCTTTAGTAACTTGCTAGGTGTCTCTCCATCCAATCAAGTTGATAAGATTAGCCACCTCATTCTCTTTCCCTTAAGGCTATGAAGCTGGGAAAAGGCAAGTTGGAGCTGCTGGGAGCTCTTACTTCTAAGAGAGAGTGTGCTTGAAAGCAGAAGGAATCTGAACTGAAGACTGAATGAGGCAGATTCATGACAACGCACCCTGGAGCCCTGGATCTTGCAGCTGAAGTAGCCAGGAAATCTCTTTTGCTAAGCAATTTTTGAGTTGCCTTTCTGCCATTCACAGTTGAGTCTTGATTTACAAGAACTCGAGTTGATTCCGGGGTTATTGGACTGGAAGATCACAGGGGATCTTGGTGAGGATTTGCTTCTCTGCTTTCCTTTTCCTTGAAAATGACTTGAAAAGCCCCCACCAATAGCTTCTGTTTTCAGAGCTATGTAAACTCCACAGAAATGTAGACCTACTTAGTTACTGAGGTGTGGAATTCTGCACCTTTAACTAAATTTAGCTTTTCCCCTTACGGATGGGGTATGTATGTGTGAGGATATTATTTTTGGAATTTATTGTGCAATTCTTTATGTTGATACAATTTCCAACACCAAAAAGTTGCACAAATAGTGTAAGGAACTCCCAGATGCTCTTGATCCAGATTCTTCAGTTACTAACACTTTGCTGCATTTTATCATCCTTTTCATACAAACATATTCAAATTACCTTTTTTTATGAACCATTTGAAAGGAAGGGTACAGATATCATGCATTGCTACCTACAGTTATTACACATTTTTAAGAACAAGGATATTGCCAGGTGTGGTGATACAGGCCTATAATCCCCAAAACTCAGGAGACTGAGGTAGGAGGATCTCAAGTTTAAAGCTAGCCTCAGCAACTAAGTGAGGTCCTGTCTCAAAATTAAATAAAAAAACAAAATGGGCTGGGGATGTAGCTCAAGGGTAGAGCACCCCTGGGTTCAATATCCAGCACCACAAAAAACATCAGCAACAACAACAACAACAAAGGACATTCACTTTACAATATGATTATCAAAATCAGGCAATTTGATATTAATATAATATTAATATCTATTCTACAGAAATTATTCAAATTTCATGAGTTGTCTTATAATATCTTCTAGAGTCATTTTTATTTGAACTCAGGATCCAATTTGGGGATTAAGCATTACATTCAATTTTCATTGCTCCTTAGTCTCCTTTAGTCTGAGAGGTTCATTATTTCATCTGTGTTTTTCTTGATGTTGGTGTTGTAGTTTTGTGAACTGCCCCTTGACTGGGTTTGCCTGACACCCCCAGACTGCTAGGCACAGGGTCTGCCTTTTGGGCAAGAGAGCCCAGAAGTGGTGCTGAGTGCGTCACACACTGCGTTGTCTCAGGAGCACACGTGGTCTGCTACTCCCATTGTTGAGGATGTTACGCTTGATCGCCTGATTAAGGGGTTTCCCCTATAATTTCTCTACTGCAGAGCTGCCCTTTTCCCCTCTGAATCAATAAGCAATGGTGAGGAGACCCTTTGAACAATGTTCCTCACCCAACCTTCTCAGTGGTGCTAACATCCCGCCATGATTCTTGCCCGATTCAGATATTCCTATTGTTGCAAAAGAGAAATTTGCTAACTCCATCATTTTTTTAAACTTCTGCTACAAAGGAGGAGTCTTCTCCCTTGTTTGTTTACTTGTCTCCAAATGGACTCCTGGATTCTTATTTTGTTCAATAGTCCTTTACTATTGTCTTAGCTCAGGCTGTTTTAGTCAGCTTTGGCATCACTGTGACCAAAACTCCTGACAAGAACAATCTAAAGGAGAAAAAGTTTATTCTAGTTCTGTTTCAGAGGTTCAGTCCATGGTTGGCCAACTCCATAGCTTTGGGCCTGAGGTGAGACTGAACTTCATGGTGGAAGGGTAAGGCAGAGGAAAGCAGTTCAAGACATGCCCACCACACATAATCTAATCATTTCATCTCTGAAAATTCTTGCATTGTTTCTCAAGTGAGCTTTGGAGGGACACCACATATCTAACCCCAAACAGGCTACCATAATAGTGTATGATAGATTGAGTGGCCTCAACATCAGAAATTTAGTTTCTCATGGTTCTGGTGACTGGAAATCCAAGATCAAGGTTGTAGCATGATTGGGCTCTTATGAGGGATCTCCTTGGGTGTCTTCACGTAGCAGAAAGAGAAAGATAGCAAGCACTAATTCCACACTGATAGCCCCACCCTCATGACTTCATCTAAACCTGCTACATCCAGAATGCCCCCTGTCCAAATACCATCACGCTGCAGGTTAGGACATCAACATAAGAACTCCAAGGGGCACAATTCAGTTCATAGCAACTACCATTATTTTGATGTTCACATTATCTCAGATTTGGTCTTTGGGAGCCCCTTCAAACTGATTCAAGTTGGGTCCAGTGTTCTTTTTACATATCTCCCCTGCCTTTTCTGATAAGTGCTTACTTTTCAGGCACTGCAGTGCTTGAGTGATGCTATTAACATATACTGGACATGTTTGTGTCTTTCCACCATGTTGGAATTTATTGAATGAATAACAATAAATTCACAAGCTAGCCAGGTGCAGTGGCGCACGCCTGTAATCCCAGCACTTAGGGAGGCTGAGACAGGAGAATCGCGACTTCAAAGCCAGCCTCACCAATGGGGAGGCACTAAGCAACTCAGTGAGACCCTGTCTCTACATAAAACACAAAATAGGGCTGGGGATGTGGCTCAGTGGTACCCCTGAGTTCAATTCTTGGTACCAAAAGAAAGAAAAAATTTACAAGCTACATTACTTTCATTGACTTTAATCTACTGAAAATATTCATAGTTGACTTGTTGTCATGACCAAGGTCATGCAAACTGTTTTATTCCATTCCACTGTTTATTGCTAGTATCTGGAACACCCAAGTCACACATGGCAGAGATTATGGAAAGGCTAAGGAGGGGTTAAGGAAGCTGCTTGGTAGAGCAGATAGGAATGCAGAGTTACAGCAGGGGTCAGTAAGATGCAGAAACAGCTGCAGGGCTTGCAGGTGCAGGGCTGTCAAGGTGCAGACCTTGTAGGCCAGGTCTGGAGGACAGGTCTGAGTGGCAGGTGGTTTTAAGGTGGGCCGTGTCAAGTAAGGAGACCCAGCTAGGTTGTAGCCTTTGGGACAGAGTGGGGAGTTTGCTGCCTGATGATGGGTGGGTGTGTGCTGTGGTACCACCATCCAAGGTCCTCTCTTTTATGTGTTTCAGGTGAAGGGCTTCCATTGGGGGAGACTGATGTGGGTTTGATACACCCAGGTGTCCATGTGCTTCTGATTTAATTGGATAATTTCATAGGTGGTCATTTTTTATTAGCACAAGTAATTTATGTATCAATGTGTGCCTTAAGATTGTGCCAGGCAGATGGTGGTTGTTCACTTGCACAAATGTGGTGTTGACTCATTCTACCGTGGCACTTGTATTCAAAATGGAGTAGCTCATGGCAAAGTACTGCTTTATAAACTGAGTACATCAGGGCTGAGCACAGCTGTTCTGTAACGCATGGAGTAACTCGGAGCAGGCACATCTTGCTCTCCAGAGGCACAATTAGGTATTATAAGCCCATACTGTGCTTTTCCTGTCCTGGATGGGGGACCAGTCATATTTCCAAGGAACCTTGGTTTCTTTTAGTGGGGTTCATTCTCTTGCTCCCCCCACTCTTCTTGTGCTGGGGCTTGAATCCGGGGTCTCAAACACACACAGCCAAGTCCCTTCCACGGAGCCCACCCCAGCCCTGCGCCACATCTGAGACTGATGAGCTTGCCTTGCTCAGAGACTTGGGGGTACCTCTTAATCCCTCATCGGTGAGATGCAGATGGCAGACTCCAGTTGTTTGGATGGTTTTATTTTTAGCTCTGGTACAATTTGTTCAAAGAAGCCCGGTGGGTACGACGGCAGCGACAGGCTGAGTGTTTGAGAAGGCAGCTGGAGTCTGGCTTCTTTGGCTGCTGAAGACTCTTCAGAAGAGTGAAAAGGGGTTTGTCCCCTCCCCACTCCACAGGGATGGGCGACCAGGCCTTCCGTTCTGAGTTGAGAACTGGCCCCAGAGAGGATTTTCTCTCAGAAACTTTTGTGTTTCTGATTAATCTGTTTTTTTTCTCCATAAAGGAAGGAGTTATTTGCTTATGAGCTTTGAAGTAGGGTACGGAGTGGCCCTGGGTTTGGAAAAGGGCTGATTTTGCATGTTCCTGGAGTGGAGGATACCTGAGTTCTGTTCCCACAAATAGCCATGTGAACAGGGATGGCAAGTACTGGGTCCTTGAAGGAGGGAGAGAGTATCTGCTCATAGTTTGGGGCTGAGGAAGCCTGGGTGATCCTCGTGGCCCTGGGGTGGCAAAGAGTCCTCCAAGGTCAGATATTGAACTTCTTGGGAACTTTCATGAGGATTGAGAGCTGGATTTGATTTCATTTTTAAAATTGTTTTTAAAAAATGTTCCTGTGTGTGCGTGGGTGGCTGTCATGCCTGGCACAGAGGCAAAAGGAAAGTTCGCTCACGGAGGAGGGACGTCCAAAGGCGTATGAATTGTCCTTACTCCAGCGCACACTGGGCTGGGATTCGCCATGGACGTCACCTTGACCAGCCGTTGGTGCAGGAGCAGACGAAGCCCCTGAGGCTGTGGAATCCAAACTTGTCTCTTTTGTCACAGGGGAGCCGTGACATCATGGGGTTTTAATGGAAGTCAAACAAGGTGGCTCCTGGGACGTGCCTGTCCCTGGGACGCAGTGAACAGGTTCTGATGACTGCAGATAAAGATGGGCATGCAGTGGTCGAGGTGAGACGGGCTAGCCCAGTGCAGGGGGCAGGGAGGAGGCCATCGCAGTTCGAGGCTCAGAAGAGATTGAGGCCTGGGCTGCAAGAGGAGGTTGGGAATTATCAAACTGCCACAGACAGTTGTCTGATGGCCGAACCTGGGAGTATAAGTGCTTCAGTGTGTCAGCTGGAGGAAACACAAGGGATCCAATGCTTGGGGCTCACCCACGCCACACTGGGACTGCTAGACACCGAGATGCCATGATGAACTTTATTCTACCCTTGTGGGGGTCATGGGTCCCTCCGGTGTCGAGGCTGCGTGGTGAGCAATGGGTAGAGAGTGTGAATAGTATGTACAGCACTGTGAGAAAACTTTGCTTCCCCTGGGGATTTCCAATCACACACACACACACACACACACACACACACCCCACGGATCATCCATACATTGGAAAGAAAGCCATTGATTATGGTGACTAAGATTGTTTAACATTGTTTGAAAAAAGAGTGATACTGATTTCAAAGAAATCCTGTGCAGCTTTAAAATCGAATCTGTCAGTCCCCTCCTGGAAGGAAGAACTGGGGAATAAGATAAAGGAGCCACAGAAGGGATGTACATTGGCTAATTCAATTCAAAAAGAGGGCAGTGATACTGGAGACAAGTCTCCCAATCAAAAAGTAGCCAATTTAGAAAACAAAGGGGCACCGCGATCAGACCCACACGGGGCCGCAGGCAGGAGGATCCCTGGGGTCCATGTGCAGATCACAGAGGTAAGGCTCGGCCTGGGTCTCCCATGTGTGGATGTGGTCCTAGGAGAATAAAACGCACGGCATATGGAGGCGTGTATAGGAACAATACTGTCTGCAAGAAAAGAAAGAAAAAGCGAAAAAGGAAACCAACTCGGTGACAATCATTAAGAGAAGGATAAATAAACTTGGATTTATGTCTAGCACGGAATCTATGCAGCACTCTCAAAACGAGGCCGTACTTATGTGCTGACATGGAAGGACTCTGACATATAAGAAAAATTGTCCATAATTGCACAGGGTAAAAATTACCTAAAATTACACGTACAGTGCAACTGTTTTTAGTGTACAATTCTGAATTCTGACAAACACAGGCAGTTGTGTAACCCCCTCCCCACCAAGATCTAGAAGAGTTTCATCACCCCCAAAGGACTCCCACTGTTCTCTGCAGGGAACAGCTCCCTCACGCCTGGCCACCAGCCACCACTGACCTGCAGTGACCTCCAATTCTGTCTTTGCAGATGCCATAGAAATGGAATTATACAACATGCAGCCTCCAGAGTCTGGCTACTTTGTTTCATAGAATGTGTGTGTGTGATTCAGCTGGGTCTATGTTTCCCTGGTTCATTCTTTTTTATTTTCATCTATTTTTTTTTTATTTTGTGGGTACTGGGGATTGAACTCGGGGTACTCAGCTACTGAGCCACAATCCTCAGCCCTATTTTGTATTTTATTTAGAGATAGCATCTCACTGAGTTGCCTAGTGC
>PVHX01009558.1:50379-75705 GCA_004024805.1 Geosciurus inauris
TTGCTGAGGCTGGCTTTGAACTTGCGATTCTCCTGTCTCAGCCTCCCAAAGTGCTGGGATTACAGGCATGTGCCACCGCACCCAGCTCCCTTTGGCTTTTAAATAGTCAATATATACTCCATAGACAGTTTTTAAAAATTGAGCTATGGCTCACATACCTTAAAATTCATCCTTTTAAGTCGCACAATTCTGTAGTTTTTATTACAAAACAGAGAGCTGTGCAGCCAGCCATTACTACTATTTCCAGGACATTCTGTCATGCCTACAAGAAACCCCATATCCATTAGCACTCACTCCTGAGTTCCTCCTCCTCCTCCTAGCCCAGGGCAACCATCAAAACCATCAATCATTTTTTTTTGTCTTTATTGATTTTTGTGCTCAGGATGGGTCTTATAAAAAGACTAACACAATATGTGGCTTTTTGTATCTGACTTATTTCGCTTACTGTTTTCAAGGTTCAGCAACGTTGTAGCACATATCACTGCATCATTTCTTTTTCTGGCTTAAAATACAAGTTGAGTCTCCTTATCCAAAATGCTTGGAATCAGCAGTGTTTTGAATTTCAGATTGTTTTTCAGATGTTGGAAAATTCGCATACACATAATGAGGTATCTTAGGGATGGGACCCAAGTCCACACACAATATCCATTTATGGCTCAACTCTACCTTATACATATGTGCTAAAGGCAATTTTATACAATCTTTTTAGTGCATCTGTGCTTTAACTTGGACTCGTCACATGAGGTCAGGTGTGGAATTTTGTTTATGGCATTGTGTCAGCGCCTAAAAAGGTACAGATTTTGGAGCATTTCAGGATGCAGATGTTTGGAGTAGGGATCACTGTGTTCCATTGCATGGATGAACCACATCTGTTTACCCTCCATCAGCTGACAAATATGGAGGGCTGTCTTTACTCTTTAGCTCTTATAAATAATTCTGCTGAGGACATTCACGTGCAGTTTTGTGTGGCTGTGTGCCTTCGACTCTCTTTGAATGGAATTGCTCCTATGGTGACTCTGCGGTCACAGGGCTGCGCACAGTTTTGTATTTCCACCTGCAGTTGGGGGTTTCAGTTTCTCCACATCCTAATCCACACTTGTTGACGCCTGTTTTGCTGATTTTCGTCATTCTAGTGGATGTGAAAAGTTGTCTCCTTGTCTCCTTGGGATTTGCACTTGATTAATGGCTAATGGTGTCAATCATCTTTCCATGTGAGTATTGGCTACTTGTGTATCTTCGTGGGAGAAATGTCTTCGCACATTTGTTGTCCAGTTTTTAAACTGGGGCATTAATGGTTAGAGTTTCTTGTGTATTCTGGATACAAGTCCCTTGTTAGATCTATGATTTGCAAATATCTTCTCCGGTTCTTTGGGTGATGTTTTGGCTTTCTTGTTGGTATCATTTGCAGCACAAAAGCTCTTAATTTTATGTAATCCAATTTATGTGTTTTTCTTCTGTTGCTGGTACTTTGGGCACCAAAACTAAGAAACTGTTGCCTAATCTAAGGTCATGCAGATTTAGACATTTACCCATGTCACTTAGGTTGTCTAATTGTTGGTCCACAGACTCTGCTTTTACTGAGAGTTTTTCTTAATATTGGCTCCACCCTCAACTTTAGGTTTTCCGAAGGGTTGATGGTGGAACAGAATCTCCCTCCATTCCCTGGCCTCTTTCTCAGCTGTAGATTGCTGTTGTGTATGACATCATAACCTGTCTGCAAGGTAATTTCAAGAAGGACTAAAAAATTTCAAGATGACAGCAGAGAGTATTCACCAAGTGCAGGGCCTTGTGAGCATCGGGCCTCTGTGACTGCACGATTGCCTCCAGTTCTGATTAAGGCTCAGTTTTAGGCCAGAGCTGTGTCCCTGCACCTCATAGATGGGACTGCTCAGTGGTGCAACCACCTCCAACTGCAGGCATGGCCAAGGGGCAGTGATCTTGCACTTTCTGCAAAAGCAGAGGGCATTTTTCTGTTCCCTTCCCCCAACTAGAGTGGGTTCCACAGGTGTCTGGAAGGTGACGGTTTATGTCCTGCCCAGGGGTTTAAGGCATGGAGTGAAGGGTCCTGGTGGGGTTTCCCCCTTCCTCACAGTGGGGATGGTGCCTCTGTCCTGAGTCTTTCCCCTCCAGAGGAACCCACTGGAAAATAGCTCATCAGCAGGTGCAAACTTCCCTTGTGCCTGTGGTCTCCAGGGGTTCTATCTCCTCTCACCTGCCTGCACCTGTCCTTTAACACTCAAATGAATTTTTCTTACTGGTGTCTGGTGACATTTGCTTACTTCCTGTCTCTCCTTGGAGGCTCCAGTCTGTCCTTAGATTTCAGGTCAGTTGGTTGCCTTGTGACCCTTGCTTTCTGATAGGCTCAAAGACACGATTGCTGGTTATTGTTGCTGTAAAGGTGGAAGTGATGTTCTCTCTATTTTCCACCTCCTAAGTGAAGACTAGAGATCCATCTGTACCTAATCAATGTTTATCACAGTAAATGGAGTTTAATGAACTCCAGCATCCCGCTCTAGACATCAATCTAAGGTCCTTGTCTGTTCCTACCCCACTTTTTTCCTCCCCAGTGGGTTATTTTGCAGCAAATCCTATGCTTCATCAAATTTCAAACATAATATACTTTTTAAAGATATATTTTAAGTCAATAAATATATTACAACAGTGAAAGAATAGTTCCATGTGAATTTTTTGTGTTTAAATAAATTCTATGTGTTTGTAAGTGCATGGACAGGTCTGGGGAGGGACACACCAAATTGATCTGAGCAATATGTGCTGGTGGGGCTTGGGTGGGGGTCATGGTGACATATGTTTACCTGTAATGTTGATTAACATCAAGGATGCATTCCTGCATTATTTGTATAATTTACAAGCGTGAAAAGGAAAAGAATGAAAGTGGGTTTGCAATCTGACTGTGGGTTGAATTCCATGAGCGAGACCTTGGACAAGTCACACATGGTGGCAAGGAGCGTGGGGAAGGGAGGAAGGATCCTTATAGGATTAACGTACTAGAGGGCTCATCTCATGTGAACTCTCTGGCATATAGTAGGCACTTAGTAAGTGTGTAAATATTTCCCGTGTCTCCACCCAATGTGGATTAACAGTGGCTGCGCCATTGGTGAGGAATAGCTGGATTGTGACAAGTCTCTTCTGCCCCCGTGTGGTGAGTTTCAGTTATCGCATGGACTTCTCATTTGTAGGGAAATCAAAGTGAATGGTGTTTGTTTCCCCCTTAAATTGGAATTCATCTCTTTTTTCTCTTGGCTCTCAGATCTGCTTCTGCAGTATCTCGTTTAGGTTTCTATGAAGGCCAAATTATTACAGCATCTCTGCCTCCCTCACTAGCCCCTAAACTTCTAGAGGGTGGGGACCTATTTTGTGGGAACATTTTGTTAATTACGAAGCCCTTTCCAGACCTATTCATTTGTTCTTTTACAGACTTTTGTTGTGATGTCTCTTGGTCACGCATTGCACAATTTAAAGGACACAGCTCACTCCCTGTGGTCTCATAGGTGGTGGGAGAAGATACTCATCAAAAACTAAAGGAAGCCTGTGGTTGGTGCCTGTACTTTTCTGATCTCTCCCTCTTGTGCATGCGATCGTGGGCCACCCTGTTGACCTTCCCTAACCCTACTCACCTTCTAAAGACCCCACTTCTAGGTACCACAATTGGATTGAATTTCCACTCTCTTACTATCTCACAATGGGGACTAAACTCTAATGTGATTTGAGGGGCCACCAACCATATTCAAACCATAGTGGGTTTTCATCCAGACTCCTACTTTAAAGAGAAGCCAAAGTAATAGAAAAAGGAGCAAAGAATTTGACTATATAAGTCACAAAATACAGAGGGAAATCTAAAACAATCTCTAAATTTTTACCCATGACGTAGGCAAAACTTTAAAAATGCCAGTTCCAAGTGCGGCCAGGGGTAGAATGAAATGGGCCCAGGTGATATCAGTGGTGTGCCATCAATTGCCACTGCACATAGAGGCACACGGTTCCCCAGTCACTAGGAATACTGGCGGATGATGGCTCTTGGCAGAGTCCCTCCCTGAGAGTTGTCATTGACAAAAGTAAGTCACCTCCTTAAGGCATCTCCTAGCTATGACTGGGCTACATGGGGACCCAAAGGTCCAAGCCCTTGACCTTGATTCTGGACAGCTGGAGGGGCCACCCGGTGCCCTGGTGCCATTATATTGCATCTGACATTTCCCTCCTTGTCTTGTGTTGTCCTCCCCACCAGGTGTCATTCGAGAGCTTGACCCGATAAACCTCTGGCACACGATCTCCATCCTATGTCTGTTTCAGATTAAAATAACTGCCATGGAGAAATGAACGCCTTTCCCCTCGTCAAACCTACTCGTATTTCCCTTTCTAAATGCTTATTTTGGTTTCTTGTTTATAAAGCATTTCCCATCGTAAACCAAATGACAATGAATGTACTCGTATTTATGGTTCTTTTATTTTTTTAACATTCCATTTTTTTTTCGTTTTACATTTCAATTCATCTGAGATTCGTATCTGTGTACTCTGTGAAGTAGGATTCTAATTAGGTCTCTCCACACAGTTGACCTGTAGCATTCGTCATAGAATAAGCCACTCTCTTGTGCATGGATTTGAAGCTGTGTGGTGTGGTATCACAAGTGTCTTACACTGGGGATGTTCCCACTTGGGCTTTCTGCAGGATTGGCAGGATTTCTTTTCAGCCAGCAGGGGGCCGTGGTGCGTAATAAATGGCCTCTGCTTATTAGCCTTGTTCCTCCCATAAATGGTTTGCTTTCTCTGAACAATGTGAACTCTGCAATTGGTGGAGCTGGACTCTCCCCAGCTCCTAGCTGTCCCTCTCCCTCTACTGTGGAGACCTGTGTCTACAGCACCTGGGGAAAGAAAAGAAATTTAAACTCCACTCCTGAGCATCCCCAAGTAGATTAAGTAGTCTACCTTGAGAAATGGCGAGCTTCCAGGAAGGGCTCAGGCAGAGGTTCCAGAATACTTTTGTTAGCTCTCCGTAGACCCAATCTGACCACTGGTGCCACTGGTGGCTCACTAAAGCCACCTATAGCATGGCTTTCTATAGGCTGTTGTACTTAAAGGTCCTTTCTAGAATGCACAGTACTTAATGACGCCTTGGTGGCAGCGTTTGCAGAGATGACTGAAGAACTCCTTTGGGCTTGGGGGAAGGACCTTGCCTGCTCCAGCTGTCTCGGCCATGGCCCCTGCCCTGTGCCACCTCTGCACTGCAGATCCACCCCACTGCTCCCAACGGTGCTTTATGTGGTTAAAATGCCTGACAGGAAGAACAGCAGGGGCTCCATCAGCTGACTGGTCCTGGCCAGTCAGCTGAGAGTCCCAGATGTCAATCTGGTGGCTCTCTGGCCAAGTTGTGGCAGTGTGGAGCAGCGAGCATTCGGCTTGTCCCTCCAGCTCTGCTTCTGGCAGGGCTGAGCTGTAGGCAGCCTCTTTCCCACCAAAGCCTCACCTGCCAGCCAAGGTGTAGTAGAGGCTGAACCCTTTATTTTCACATGGACTCTGAATCCTGGTTTTAGGGAATGAGAGTGTGAATTCCACCAAGTATGGGTGGTTCTGGTCTTCATTAGCCAGGACGGGGTTGGGCTCCGTGCAGCCTGCAGGCCTTGCCTTCCCACCTGCGCAGGGAGCAGGGGGCTGCTTGCCGAGCATACAGACTCCAGTCCCCCGCCCAGTCCTGCGGAACCAGAGCAGGGCCTGGGGATCTGCAGGAGATAGACTCCTGGGGATTCTGGCGCACAGTGGTCAGGTCCAGCCTCTCTCTAGCGTGGCTCACGACCCTGCAGAATCTGGCCTCTGCCTGATGCATCTCACTGTGCATTCCTCCTCCCAGCTGTGCACACTCTCTGACACACACACACACACACACACACACACGCTTTGTTAAAAAATAAACTGGGGTACATTAAAATAACACAGTGATTCACATGTGGGGAAATCACAAGTGGCTTGGGCTCTACCAAAGGGGCATGAGGAACGGGAGCTGTATGGCGAGCCCAGGTGCAGAGCAAAGGAATTGCTGGCTTGGTTACCATTTGAGCTCTTTTCTGTCCTGGATCATCCCTGCAGGAAGATGGAGGTGATGTAGCCAATGCCCAGTTGCTGTCTGTGATTGGCTGAGCTTGCCTTTGGTTTTTTTAAATCCTAAGTCAGGTTTCAGTCTGTTTATATGAGAGGTGAGGGTGTCAGACCCTCTGCCCACTGGCCCCCCATTTATCTATTGTAGCAAGTAAGACTGGGCCACTCCTGGCTGCCTGGAACTTGGGGAGGGCACATGGATGAACCCCACCGCCCTGCGATTGCCTTCTCCTGGATGTTTCCTGCACAACCCCCATGCAGCGCCCTGGAGACCCAAGGCCCGCTGCTCAGACTTCATGCTGGCTTTGGCTGTCACCTCCTCCTTGTCCTCTCTGGAGTCATCTGAGCCCAGAACCCGTGGACTCTGCCCTCCTTGACATCCCCGCTCTTGCCCAGCCTCCTGCCCCTTACCCCTTGTACTCTGAGGCCCTTGTGTATCTAGTTCTTCAAGTCTGTGCTCCTGGAAGCAGAATCCCTGTCCTCTTTGCCATCGTGCTTCAGGGTCTATCCCAGGGGCAGCGCCAGTGCCGGCAGGAAAAGTCTCCGTGAGCGTGTGCTGGTGGACGGATGAGTGGGTTTCTCCGGGGCTCCCAGGAAGAAAGACCCAGCGTTCAGACTGCTGAGTTCTACGAGGCAGGGGATTGGCCAGTGTCACTGAGGGTGGGTGATATCCACTGAGGATGGTGGAGGATCCTGCAGGGCACCCTGAGGATGCTGGGCTCACAGAATGGGCTGGGAAGGGTTGTACGATGAGGAAAGCAGGAAGCTGAAACGGGAGAGGACAGTGACCGTTTGGGCCTTTGTCTCATGGTAGGTGGAGGTCACTTTTGGGGAGGCTGGCTTTCTTGTCTATCTCAGTACTTTCCTTACTCATCCCAGACTCCCAATGGCTAGCAGAGCACCTGGTATAGGCAGGCAGTGGATCAGTGTTGGCTGAATGGGTAGGGAACTTGGGAGGGGGCAGAACTGACTTCTATCAGGGAACTTACAAAACAGCAGGTACAGAATTAAACTGGAAGCAGAAACAGTGCCTGCTTTGGAATCTGACAAACCTGGCTTTTCATACCGCAGATCTGCTATATACTGTGGATCTTGGACCAGTCACTTAACTACTCTGAACTTCAGACTCCTCTTCTGTAAATAGAGGTAGGGAACTTGACCACGAAGAGCTGTTGGGATGATCTGAGATGTGCTTGTGGAGTGCCTGGCACACTGCAGGTGTACAGGAAACAGTGGCTCTTCTACGTGAGGTTCCTCCTGCCTGTGGGCTGTGAAGGAGGCTGTGAAGGAGGGGGCCATTGCCCCACGTATGGGCAGGTGCTGTCTCCATGCTGCTCATGGAAAGGGCCTTTTGGGGACTAATTTTCTTACTGAAACATGCCCAGGGTTTAAACCTGCAATGCAGAGAGGTGATGGTCCACCTGGAGCCCATTACTTGGTCTCTGGTGGCCTTCCCCTGGTTACTGAGTGCCCAAGAGGAGATTGTCACACCTGAGAATTGGAGCATGCAAGAGACCAAGCCCCTTCCTTGGATCCTTTATGCTGAGACCCCAGAACTCCTAAAGAGTTTGCTGAATGTCTGGGAGGAACAGCAGGGGGCCATTGGAGTATCAGTCTAGGCTGTCTACCACATTCTAACATCGGATCCCGCAGAGACAGCGTCCTCCAGGGCCTGTCCTAGTCCATGAGGATTTCTGAAGAGAGTTCAGCCAGGGAATCCTCCTGTTGTAGTTATTAAATTTTTGTCCCCAACTTTCTTCCTGAGATCCTTTACTTCAAGATCAAGATTTCAAGTTGGGTGTGGTGGCTCACGCCTGTAATCCCTGCACTTTGGGAGGCTGAGACAGGAGAATAGTGAGTTCAAAGCCAGCCTCAGCAATGGTGAGGTGCTAAGCAACTCAGTGAGACCCTGTCTCTACATAAAACACAAAATAGGGCTGGGGATGTGGCTCAGTGGTCGAGTGCCCCTGAGTTCAATCCCTAGTACCAAAAAAAAGATCAAGTTTCAAGTCCTAGGAAAAGGAAGCTGCAGCTGGAGGGGCCCCAGTCCTGAGGACCAGCAGCACCACAGCTTCCCACCCCCCTGTCTCAGCATTCCAGGAGCCCCCAAGTCACACGGGCTTCTTCTCCCCATGCCAAAGTCACACAGTCAAAATGAGATGTGTTGGTGCAAGGGATATGGAGACCTTGGGATACAGAACTTGACCTTAAGACCTCACAGTGGAGAAGAGGAAGGAGGACAGGTGGTGACTTGGTGTTCTCCAGTGGAACAGAACTCACAAGACACACAGACCCATCAGGGCCCCTATGATTATGGAGGCTGGAGACCCAGGAGAGCCAGTGGTATAGACTTGTGGGTAAGGTCTTAGAGTCTGAAGGTCTAGAACCGGGATCTCCAGTGTCCCTGGGCAGGAGGAGATGGAGGTCCCAAAGCAAGGAGAGAGAGAGAGAGCGCCTGCCTCTGCTCTGCCTCTGTTCTGCTCTGGCCCTTGGATTGGTGATACCTGCCCCCATGGGAAGAGTGGACCTACTGATTCAAACGTTAGTTTCTTCAAACACACCTAGAAATAATGTCTTACCAGCTATCTGGATATCCCAATCAAATTGACACATAAAATCCACCCTTCCAGACTACAGGACCTTCCTGTGATGAGACAGGTGTACAGGAGGCTTCATGGCCTTGCCCAGAGGAGGTGGGCTGTTTGGTGAGGAGCTGAGAGACCCAGTTCATATACATGGACAGATGTGATCAGGTGACTCTGGGCCATAGGCCACATCAGGGAGGGCATTCCAGACAGGAAGGAGCACGGCCAGAGCGGGGAAGCATGAACACCTGGTCCCCCCGAGGACCTCAAGCCTGACTGCAAGCCAGGGCAGAAGTGGGGAATGCAGTGGAGACTCCATTGAGTGTATTTTCTAGAATGATGATATTTGCAAATAAATGTACATGTTCATTTATTTATAAATACATAGCATTTTAGTAAATACAAACATAAAAATAAAGTAGGCAAAATGAAGTCTGGCTTGCAGAACTAACTGAAGAACTAGAGACAGAAAAGGAAGAGGATATCAGTGAGTCCTCTGGTACCTCAGAATAAATAAGTCCAACCAAGCCTACATACTGGTTCAGAAGAGTTTCTAGATGTCTGGGGACCACTTGCATCAGAATTTCATAAGATTGTGGAAACTTTTAAACTACCTCAATGTGTTACTTTATTATCTAATACCTGTTTCTTCTCAGAAAAGGTAGCATATAGTAGAAATATTAGTCAGGATAGGCTAGGGTCTGTTGCAGGAACAAACCTACCCAGGAATCTCCATGACTTAATGCAATAAGATTTTTTTTTTTTAATGTAAAGTTCAATATGCGCAGAGAGCCCTTCTCTACCTTGTAACTATGTCATTTGGTGCATAATGCCTCTTGAAGAGGGAAGAATAAATGTCATTTATGTTTAAGGACTTTGGCCACAACTAGTCACATGGCTTCAACCTGACTTCAGGGATCCTCAGTGAGCACCATCTCTACCAAGTGTCCCCTTCTCAGCACTAACTGCTCCTTCCTTCCCTTCCTCCCCACACAGCACCCACTCCACCCCTCCTGGCTACTACATCTGGTTCAGTTCTGATCTCCAGGTGATATTTAGCCATCTTCCCATCAAGTTCAGATGTATCTCCTCTTGGTCCAAGGACAGCAGAGCTGAAAAATAATGTCACCCGCTGGCCCTACCCCCAATATGCAATTATGGAACTGCTGTAATAAGGCTTTGGTAAGCACCCCACTGGGGGAGGGTAAGGGTGAGAGCATCCCTGGCCATAGTGGTTGTGAAACTCCAGTGAGCAGACAGTGCGAGAGCCACTTCCTAGGAGCCCGAGGCGAGGCCTGTCTATCTGTCTGAGAGTTGCTCCTTTGTTCATTATTCTTCACATGCCCTGGTTCCATCCTCTGGAATATTCTTCTCTTTTTATGAGATTTTTCAGAAGCATGTGAGCTGGGCATTAAGAAATAAGCCCTTCCTGGGGTCTGCTTGACTCCTTGGCCCACATGCTCTTCCAGAAGTTTGGTGCAAGGGTGTGTTTAGACTTGAGCATGTTCAGTCTGGCTGTGTGGTTTGGGGACCCTCACCTACTCAGAACACTGCTGACCTACTTACTCCCAGACAAGCCCATGCACCAGTAAGTAAGTACCCACTCCCGAAATTTGTCTTGAAACTAGCTCTCAATCTGTCTTGTTTCTTTCGTTCTCTGCCCTATGCCCCACCCACCTTAATGGAGGCTCCATTGAGGTTACCCGGAGCCATAGATGGGAAGCTCACGTCCTTACTCTGATCTTTGCCATGAATTTGACTTTTATGGGGAAGTTTGACTGGACTTTTGTACCTAAAAGCTTCTTCTGATTTCATGTCTTCTTGTTGGGGATCTAGAAGCAGCTGGCTTTTTCATCCGTACACATCTCTACATTTCTGGATTCTCTCCATCTCCGCTCCCCCCTCCTTTTTTTGGATCTGAGCTCATCTCTTCTTTAATATATTATCAAATGCAGCCAATAGCAATGCACACCACTGACGATGTGCCTTCCAAGTCCTGCCCTGGCATTGCCAGTTCAGAAAGCATGGGGTCTGCCTCCCGAGTGACTGCAGGCAATGTGCCACCACGTGCGGCTGGTTTATGACAACATGAGTCAACATGTTGCTATCCGAAGTTACAGTTTTCCTCAGAGCCTGTCACCCTACCATGAAGAAAGTGTCACATATTTTAGGATTGCTGCTATGGCAGAACTGCACTGCCAGTCCCCTTTTCTACTGTCATCAAGATAATTAGTGCCAGTTGCAAGCAAGCCAGTCCTGAAGTCATGTGACTGATGTGGTTTTTGTAAGGGCGCTGGCAGCGGGGACCAGCATCTAGATTGGGTTCCATTGGGTTCCAGAGAAGGACCTTTGCAGGTAGGGGGTTATCGGAGAGTCCACGGGAAGATGCACCCAAAGGAGAAGAGGAAGGAAGGATCAGGTGAGGGAGAAGCTGACTCACTGTGCTGGTCAGGAAGCCTCAGTCAATCTTAGAGGGAGCTCTGGAGCTGGGACAGTCCTTCAGAGCTGTCCTGGACTAGAGTAAGACAACGGAGCCTTTGTATCCTGTCACAACCCCAGGCCACTCTTGGGAGAGGGTGAGACCTTGGTAAGCCAAGCCCTGTAGGGAGGGTAAGGCCCAGTGAGGAATGCAGCTGTGAGCCATCAGTGGCCATGAGAAGAGGGACCTTGGGGACACCATAGAACCCACCTGGGGTCTGAAGATTCAAGTGTCACAGTGAGCATCATTGGGGTTTCCAGCTGCCACAGCTCTGGAGCAGAAAGGCTCCGGTGGACAGCTGGAGACCAAAGGCGTTTAGTACTGATGATCCCAGCTGCCGCTCCCAGGCTCTGTGAATGATAATGGCCTCTCCTCTTTGGCCTTCCATACCTCAAAGGTGAGTCTCTCCTCCACAGAGTGAAACAGGACCCCATTGCTAGAGGATCCTGGGAAATGTCCTGGTGCTTCTTCCCCTATGAGGCTGTGGACAAGAGCAGAGGGCGGGGCCTGCAGACCGAGAACAGCGCTGGGCAGCACAGCGGAGCTCTGGGAACAGCCCAGGGCATTGGAGACTGGGAAAGCTCCCATGCCCAAAGGTATTGCTGTGGGCTGAATGTGTCCCCTAACGTTCATGTGTTGGGAACATAGTCCCCAAACACACATTAATGGTATTTGGAGCTGGGGTCTGTGAGAGGTAATTAGGGCTAGAGGAGGTCCTGAGGGTGGGGCTCTGAGACTCACGAGGAGGAAAGAAGAGGAGGAGAGTCCTGAGCCAGCAGCTGCTCCATGAGATGCAGCAGGAAGGCCCTCCCCAGGTGCGGCCCCTCGGTGTTGGGTGCCTCAGCCTCCAGAACCATGAGTTGAACAAACCCCTCTTCTTTGTATATGACTGTTGGGATTGAACACTTATCAGTGCCTAGAAAAGCTTGCAGTGAGATAAGAAGGACTCTAAAAACCTGTGATAATGAAGGAAACTCGCCACTTCCCTTCTCTCCGATCTATAGGTGAGGATCAAAGCACGGTGACCTTGGATGCAAAGTGAGATGTGCTCATAAAACATCTGAGGCACTCCACCTGTGCAGTGGGCCTGCCACCCATCTGTACATACTCTCCCTGTTCATAGGCACAGAGCAGCCCTCCATGGCATCTCAGCCTGCTGCCACCACAGAAGCATGAGTCATAAATATCCAAAGCCTCTCCATTGGGTCCTCCAAGTTCTTTCTCTGGGATGGGTGAATAGCTCTGGGCTGAACAATTACCCAGTCTATGGTATTCAGTTATAGCAGCAGAAAATGGATGGAGACAGGCATTAACCCTAAAATCATTTACAAAAGTGCTATTTGAATGAGCCTCCAACACCTGACGGCAAGGAATATTTGAGTAAGTGCGGCATGAAGCCGTGAAGCCAGGCTGCGAGCCCGGGAAGCCCAGGAGGGCCTTGCACACGCCCGGCCCACCGCGGGGTGTGATGGAGGGTCCCATCGGCCACTGACCACGCACGACAATGAAACCACGCAGCACCTCAATACAACGTGGAGGCCACGATGTTAAGTGTGTGAAATTGTCAGCTCACTCTAATTGGAATAATTAAAATATCTATGCAGATGACCCAAGGCAGGAAGCGAAATGAAAACTGATGTAACTGTCAGGGGCTGTGGACAATGTCTTTGAGAGCAGGAGTACATGGAGGAGGAGGGGCCGGTGCAGCTCTGGGAGAAAGGGGAGCCCAGATAGAGGCAGCCAGTGGCAGGGTGGGTGCCAGCAGGTCAGTGCACCCCGAGCCTACCAACCCAGCTTGGCTCAGACAAAGGATTTGACCAGTGGGATGGAAATCGCTGCATGGACCACAGATGGTCATAAATGCTCCTCAGCTGCTTGCTTTCTGGGCCTTAGTTTCCCTCGGAGACCTCATGGCTAGGCCAGCATCGGAGGCAGTACTGAGCTTCCCTTGGTTCTTGGGCTGATCGTGTTCTCAATCTCTCAGGTGGGTCAGGGATCAGGCAGGTTGAGCCATGGTCCTGGGGTGGGAACTCGGACTTGATCACGTCACATGTGTGTCCTCGTCACTGCCAAAGTGGTTGCTGCTGGACGGCGTCTATAGATGCGGCCACACCTCATCCTAGCGTCCCTGTCACCATCTCCCTGGTCACAGTCATCCATTGATCAGCAGACAAAGGCCTGTGCGTGGAGGCTCTTCTGCGTACAGGGAAAAAAGCAGTGCACAGGACGGCCACCCGCCTGCCCTGTGGCTTCAGGGAGGGTCAGCCAGGCACCAGCATCGCAGAGAGCAGCGGAAACACCAGGCAGGTGAGAGGCAGAGGCGCAGGCGGGTGACGAGGACTCGCAAAGGGCAGGAGGAGGAGGATGGTGCCCACGTGGGACCTGGGTCTCCAGAGCAGGCAAGCGTTTCCAGGAGTCGGGCAGGGACGAGGGCAGTGCTGCCAGTGGGTTACAGCAAGACGACCGACCACAGCAGCCTGGGGAGGGGTGGGTGTGACCCTGATTGAAGGGAGTTTAAGAGGGAATAAGTGGGGAGTCACCTAGTGTGTTATTACTGGATGATGAAGTACTTTTGATGTGGTATTATCTGGGTGGGGAGCCTGGCCGTCTGCTGCAGAGCGGGATCTGAGCAAGAGAGACAGGGCTTCGGTCAGTGGATCCATTCCAGGGGTCTCCCCTGCTGCCCGTGTGCAGCTAGAGCCACACCTCCCTGACATTTCCCAGCTGCAAGGGGCCTTGCTGATCACCGGGGAGGATTAGTCTAGCGTGCTGGGCTCTAGGACTCCGGTTGTTTAGTCAACACCATCCAGGGGTTTTGCAGGTGTGGTAAAGAAGATGATCCTCCATAACACAGCTCTGCCTCCTCCAATCTGTTGAAGGCCTGAAGGGCAGACATTGAAGTTCCCAGAGAAGAAATTCTGCCTCCAGACTGCAGCATCAGCCCCTGTCTGTCTGCTGGCTTACCTTGAAGAGTTCAGACTGGTCAGCCTCCCAACTATGCGAGCCAGTTACTTAAAATAAACCCCAGCCCCTGTGTCTTTATATATACATCTCCCTCCCTCCCTCCTTCCCTCCTTCCCTATCTACACACACACACACACACACACACACACACACACATCTATACACATACATATATAATATATACACATATGAAATACTGTCAGCTCTCTGTGGATTCTGCATCCAAAGATGCAGCCAATCATTGATAGAAAATATTAGAAAAAGTCTGCACCTGTACTGAACATGCCCAGAATTTTTTCTTATCATTATTCTCTACAGAACACACTAGAGCAACTATTTGCACAACATTTGCATTGTATTAGATATCACAAGTAACCTAGAGATTATTTAAAGTATACAAGACGATGTGTGTAGGTTATATGCATAGAGTTTGGTATCTGTGGGCTTCTTGGGGCTGACACCCCACAGATACTGAGGAAAAACTATGCATATAAATTACCTTACAGCAGGTGAGATGTCTGTGTCTCTACATAGCTGCATAAGGAGACACAGGCAATGTCTTCAAGATACACATGTAAGCCATGGGCACATACAGGTAAGGTGCGGGTTATTGGCTTGATTATTCTTCAGATCCCTGTCCCACCTGGTCTAAAGCCTTCCTTGGACCCATGAGGAGAGATATGTGCCCAAGGTCACACTGAGTTGGGAGCTGGATTTGGGTGCTTTCCTGGTGCCTTTTCAGACCTGCAGCAGCCTGAACTGGAACCAGCCTCAGGTCGCAGCTCCCTCCTTCCGCCTCCTCAAGTTCAGCCCTTCCATCGCCCGCAAAGCTGGGGTGCTTGTGTTACGGTGGATTGGTTCTCACGTCAGAACTCCAGCCCCACAGGGAGGGAGGTGGCACTGAGTGCCAGACATTGTCCCTGATTCCTGCCTCTTTGAGATTGTGCATAATTTTGGTCATTAACTTTGGGGTGCTTTCTCAGATGGCTCAGTTCTCTGGGTGGCAGTAATGACATCTGTGATGCGTGAAATGTGTTGCCAGGTAGAAAACTCCAGGCGAGGGGCGTGCAGCCTGGGAGCTGACCCAGATTTCCAAAGAGCCTGAGGATTTGCTGTGCCTAAATCCCGCATTTCGCATTTCCATTGTCTCTTGTCAGGGAAATTTCCCTCCCTTGTTTCCTCTCTGTCCTCATGCTGGAAAGCACATCCTGTCCCAGGAAACTCCACAGTCCCCCACCAGCCCCAGGGCACAGGAGCCAGCCCTCTCCTTCTGCTGGTGCAGCCAGAGCGCTGGACTGGTGTCCCCTCCCTCCTTAGCTGGGGAATTTTGCAAGAGCTGCTCACCCTCTCTGGGCCTCCATGACTCATCTGCCTTCCTCTTGGTCTACTCAATAGCGCTGGGTTTATACTGCCTTGTGGTTGTCACATAGTTTGACAAATTACCTCTTGAAGAAATACAGGGACACATGGTGGTGGAGAGCTCAGATCTGGGCAGAGATTTTGGTTTGAATCCAACCTGCCCCTTATTAGCCAAGGGACCTTCAACTGGTTCCTGAGCCTCAATGTCCTTACCTATAAAATAGGCAATTCACACATATTGCCTCTGAAGGCTTTGTGAGAATCATGCGAATAATGTACTGGTGACCAGGGAGAGCTCTTATGAGCATTATTGTGATCAGGGTGTCTCTCTTTCTTTCCTGTCGAATTGTGGCTCTGTAAAGCAGGGACTCAGTATTCACATTTGCACCTTTGGTGTCTAGCCTGATGCAAAATGATCTTCTAAAAATGCTGAATGAGTAATTAAGTGAATGAAAATACCCATCAATATGCATTAACAAAAGGAGCTGGTTAGGAATATTCTTAGGGACTTTTTTTTTCTTTTTTGGTACTGGAGATTGAACCCAGGAGTGCTCACTACTGAGCTACATCCCCAGCTACATCTTTTTATTTCTTTATTTTGAGACAGGGTCTTGCTATGTTGTTGAGGCTGGCCTCAACCTTGCAATCCTCCTGCCTCTGCTGCCCAAGAGGGTAGGACTCCAGGCGTATGCCACCGTGCACTACTCTTAGGGATAATTCTGACCTGAGTGTCAGACATGTGTTCAGCAGTGTCACTCAGTCTTTGTTGAAACAGAATTGTTTGCAGAAGTCCCACTAAGCCTGGCTCTGACTGGTGTTGAGGACCTGGGACCCCAGCTCAGTTCACTGCTTGAATTTTCCTTGAGTAGCTCCCACCATCCGGTTCTCCAGGGGTCCCACAAAGCTGAAATTTCCTCACTGCAGCTTTAGCCCAACCTCTGCCAACCACCTCCCTGCCAATCTCTCCTTGGAGCCTGAGGAAATACTCCAAAACAGTAGAGCCCCTCCTCTACTGTTAGTAGATTGTTCTCTGTCCTGTTAGTTATGGTGGCAAATACTTGCAGACAACTAAAAAATACAGCTGTAGAGGGTTCACATAATAAAGCAAATTAGGAGATCTCCATGGCTGGTGCATAACAACGGGAACTCTAAAAAATAATGTTGTACCATGGGAAAGGGCTGGCACTTTGAGAGAACCAATCTTCATCAGCATGAGAGAGGCAGAGGGCGTGGGAGAACGGCAGCTCCGTGTGGTGGGACTGGGGATCCTGGGCATCGTTTCTATCTTTCTCATCTTTATTGCTGGCCCAGAGCTGCTTGCACGCTGTGTACAAATCAGGAGTGAAAAAAAACTAGTTTTTGTTTTTAAGTACAAAGGGTATTAACTGGAGAATTAGTGCTCTTTACTCCAATGCTAAAGCTGTGGTCTGAGTGTGCAGCTTCTGTGCAAGCTGGAGGAGGTATTAGCCTGCAGTATGTATGTGCACACGTGTATCTGTGATGTGTGCGCATGCATGTGTGCTGCAAGATCTCTGCATGTACATACATGTCTCTGCAGATTCGTGTGCGTATATGCATGTGGTACATGCATGTGAGTGAATCGTGTATGTGCGGTTGTGGGTGTACATCTGGGGTGTATGTGCATGCCCACGTGTGTCGTGTGTGTGTTTTCTGTGGCATATGTACGTGCATGATGTTTGTATGGTGTGTAATGTGTATGTATATGTGCTTTGTGTGTAGTGTGTGTATTGTGATATGTGTGTATGTGTGTGGTGTGTATATGTGATGAGTGTGCATATGGAGTGTGTGTGCATGTGAAATGTGTGCATGTGTGGCGTATGTGATGCATGCATTATAGTATTTGAGTGTGTGCATGTGTATTGCACCTTGTGTGTATGTGTATATGTGTGTGGCGAGTGTGGTGATGTATCATGGTGTTTGCATGTGTGTGTTGTGTGTTTGGGTGGTGTGTATGTATTGTAGGTGCTTGTGTGTGTATGCTGTGGGTGGTATGTATTGTCTGTGTGTTTGCATGGTGTGTGTGTTGTGTATGGGAGTGTCTATGTGATCACACGCGTCCCTCACCTCTGCCAGGCAGGCCCCATGGTCCCAGCCTGCCTGGGCATGGGGGCCACAGCCCTCCCTGCTCCTCCTCAGTCTCGTCCATTCGCCCAGGTGATGTCTCCCAGGCTGCAGCTGTGACTGTGTCATTAAATGCACAGACTGTCCTGCCTATTCTTAGCTCTGCAGAGTCTAGAGGAGGAAAATGATTTCGCCCCTGCTCAGGAACTGCAAGCTCATGCCAAGAAAGTCCCCTCAGGAGATGCAAGTGTTACAAAGCCTGTGTAACCCCAGGCACCAGGCATCCTGCACCGAGGCCAGGCTTGCTCTCCCTCCCTCTGCCTCCCGGCCCCCCGCCCTCACTCCCTTTGCTCAGCCTGGTGGAGTACCAAGATCATGACCCTTAGAAAAAAAGAAGACCTACACGGTGGCGCAAGCCTGTAATCCCAGCACTTAGGGAGGCTGAGACAGGAGAATCGCCAGTTCAAAGCCAGCCTCAGCAAAGGCGAGGCTCTAAGCAACTCAGCGAGACCCTGTTTCTACATAAAACACAAAATAGGGCTGGGGATGTGGCTCAGTGGTCGAGTGCCCCTGAGTTCAATCCCTAGTCCCCCCCCCCAAAAAAAAGGAAAAAAGAAAAAAGAAGACCTAGACTTCAATCTCATCTCTGCCACTTCCAGCAGATAGATTTGGGGGAAAATATCTAATTGATCTGAGTCTCTCGCTGTAAATGTTTCTGATTCAGGGGTGATGGGTGAGGGCAGTGAAATAATGTGCTAGGGCTCCACTGTCCGCTGGGCACAGAGGATGCTTAGCTGACAGGGGTCCCTGTCCCCGGGCGGCGGACTTGCTCTTCCCCCTGCGCCGTCCCCTCCCCTCCTAGAGCTTAATGCTGAGAACAGTGAGGAGGGAGAAAGTGGAGGTATGGGGCTGATGGTGCCCTGGCCCCTTTCTGTTCCATTTTCCTTGCCCTTGGGGCCTGGAGACCCCTAGTAATAACGGCCATGGGGCATTTTCCCTTGCAGGGTTGAGCAAGGACCCAGAGGTCACCATCGGGGAATTCCAAGGTAAGCATGGTACATTCTGAGATGCCAGTGGGAAGAGCAGAGGACTTTGGAGGGAGGGCTTGAAGGGCCACACACACCTCTCTGTGTGGCCTGGGCTCTGGAAGTCTAGTGCTGCAGGAGCTGATGGAGCTGCTGGCTGCTCTCCTTAAGGGCAGCACCAGGTGGCTGCGGCTGGTCCAGGTCAGCTCCACCAGTGGAACCTACTGCATAGAATGCCTGGGACAAGGAAAAGCTAGTCAGAGGGCCCAAGCCCGAGCGAGGGAGGAAGTCCTGAGCTTGGCAACTGGGTGTGAGCTGAGCGGCACCAAGCTCTGCAAAGAGTCAGTCTCTTTTAGTTGGTCTAGTGCTCCCTGGTCCTCCATGCCTCTGCACCTGGGGAGAAATAATTCCTGAAAAATGAGCATTTCACATCCATTCCTAGGCGGCAGGTGGAGCAAGTAGAGCTTTTTGTTTTAGTACTATGGCTCTAACCCAGGAGTGCTCAACCACAGAGCCACATCTCTAGCCCTTTTCGTGTTTTATTTAGAGACAGGGCCTCACTAAGTTGTTTAGGGCCTCGCTAAGTTGCTGAGGCTGGCTTTGAACTCGCGATCCTCCCTCCTCGGCCTCCTGAAGCCGCTGGGATTACAGGTGTGCGTCACCGCTCCCGGCTGAGGAAGTAGATTTCTAAGTGTTTCTCAGTGTCAAATATCCAAATGTGGGTCAGAGTGCGGAGAACAATGCGCTGCAGGTGAGCGTAGCAAGCACCTTCAGATGCTGCCCTCCAGCAAAGCAGGCAGCAGGGAGCATAGGGCCTGAGACACAGGCCGGAGCAGACCCTCATCTCTAGTTCAGAATGTCCGGTCTGCTGTCCACAGCAGTGCTCACTGCTTCTCCCAGGTGCGGCCTCAGAAGGCCCTGGAAGCTGAGTTCCCTAGGCGACTCCTGGTCTTTTGTCACTTGTCCCTCCTTTGATGCACACCACTCTCACGAGTGCTGTGTGCTTCCAGACTTTTACCTGCTCACATTTCAATAGTACACATACATACATATGTAAATTATTATGGGGATATCCCTGTATCCTTTACAATATGGATGCTAAATTAGGCATTGTTGTCTTTGTGAGTTTGCTCTACGCTCTGGTTAAAATCTAGCTGATGGCTATATAGGTGTGGACACTATGTTTTCTTTTCCATTCCGCCAGAGTTGGAAGCCCCTGTGACTTTTGGTCTTTCACTACAGTGTAACACACGTCTTCCAAAATGTCTCCTTGGTGGGATGCTTCTCTAGGGGTTGAGGCGAGGGTGGCCTTGTGGGCCCCTGGATACCAGCACACCCTGTACTCCACCATCTGCTCTCCAAGTGGTGGTTCCCAGGCCCAGCAGAACAACACCGTGTGAGCACCCCCTTGGCCTACATCCGTGCCTGCACTTACCATGGCCGACTGCCTCATGCTGGCAGTCTGAGGAGTGATCAGAATTGTCTTGTGTCAATTTGCACTTCTTTGAATACTGAGCACTAACTTTCTGACCCAGAACTAGTAACTTAATCTTTTGTGCCCTAGTTTCCTTATCTTAGGGGGTTATGAAGATTCCCTGAATTGACTTGCAAAGTACTGACATTGTGTTGGGCAGAAAGTAAATGCTCAGTTAATGTCAACTAAGCATGGCCAGTGCATGTTTATTGGCCTGAAGTCATTGTGACAGCTCCCTCCCTCCCAAGGCACCTTACCCAAGGACAGGTAGCAGTGAGTGGCAGGGCCAAGTTCAAATCCAGGAGACCTGCTTTTAAGTGGGTTTTTTTTTACAATGTACAAAGTAATTTTCTGTCATGCAATGGGAGTGCTGGAGTGGAAGGAGGTGGTCAGTGGCTTCTCTCCCCCAAGACCCCCTTCCATGGCAATTACCTTGTCCTCGATCCTGACTGAAGAGACAGAGCCCAGAGTGCAGCACCCTCTCCTGCCCACAGAAGAACACAATCTCCTGGAAATTTCAGCCTGAGTCAATTTGTGCTAGAGAAAGAGAGGTAGAGACAGAGAGAAAGAGACAGAGAGGCATGGGCAGGGCAAACAGAAGACAAATGCAGAGATGGTTCCTAGCAGCTATCCTCACAGCTGACTCTCTCCTGGTTCCCAGATATCCTGCTCTGCCCCCACACCAACCCCCTCTCCACTCTGGCCAGCTTGAGTGACTTTTAGTCCCTTGCAAATAAATGCACCTGCTCAAAACTGGAGGTGGCAGGGATTCATGACCCTGACTCCTCACTCTGCCCACGGTCAGTGGGCATCTCCAGGCAAGGGCTGCTCTGTAAGCACAGCTGGATTATTCCAGTGATCAATCCAGTGACAAATCAGAGGCCACTCAGGCCCACTCTAGCTGCAGAACTAAGCTGTTGCCATGGTGGAGTGTGGAACAGACATTTAAACTCAACTATTAAGGTAAAGGAGTTTTATATTTTTATGTGATGCTGATGTATAAAGAAGAATATAAATCTATATTACTCAGGCCAGTGTTAAAATATACCTTTAAAGCATTTCTTGATAAATACTCTGACTATGGAATACATAGTGCCTCCAAAAATGCCCCCTTGGTGTCTGGGCCACCAGGCAAAGCAGAGGGTAGAAATGACCAGGCACTCAGAGCCAGGGAGACCCAGGGTGTTTCTGCTGTGGGGTTTGCATGAGGCAGTGGTTGTTACCTGCCCTGGGTCCACCCCATCCTAGAGGCTGATGGTTCCATGGCACTCAGCCAAGATATCTCCTCATCCTCATCCATTCAACAGAAATTGAGCACCCAAGGGTGGCACTCTTATTTTTGAGCATCGGCTGTTTCCAGCAGGGTTCTGGGCAGTGGGATGACTTGTAAAGGTGACTGAGACGGAGTGTATCAGTTCAAGGTCTCAAGAGCACTAGCAGATAACTGAGACTTGCTTACCTTGGAGAGGCATTGCTAGCAGAAGTAGAAACCCAGAGAGTGTTGGAGGACCCAGAGGCTCCATGATGTCATGGAGGCTGCAGCCTCCTACCTCCTACTTCTGAGATCCACAGTAATTCTGGACACACACTGAGACTGATTCTCCTGCCCAAGGAAACTTTGGGCCAATGTGCATCCTCATTTGTGCCCAGTGGGTAGGTGTGGGGAGTTTGTTCTTTCTACCTACTCTACTGGTGACGCTCTTGTCATCCAGTTGGATGGCTCCTAGGCCCTGCTGCCCCTACCAGTAGGCACCTTCTGGGCTCACCTTGGGTTTATGACCATCACGCCTGACAAGGAAGAGGTGAGCACAGTGGCTAGGACTAATATGTGCCTGTACTTAGACCTGGAATTGGTTTCTCAAAGCTCATCCTGCTATGCGGTAGGGGCATGAGGAGGGCAGGGAGCCCAGCAATCAGCCAGGGTCCATCCTACCAGCTGGGGAAGAGCACATGAACCCACCTTGGGGTCACCAAGGGTGATGGCTGACTCAGCCTGGGGTTCTGCAAGATGCTCAGGAGTCCTTGACTATTGGGGGCCTAGAAGGGTGCAGGCAGGACCAGGTGGACAGCCTTCCTAGGACAGAAGAATGAGGGTAAAATTACAGAGATAGGAAAGGACCAGGTCACATGAGAGCCCAACTGAGCAGTCTGGTGGGCCAGAGCTAAGGGTGTGGGTTAGGATGGGATAGAGGGCAAGTTCAAAGTCACAGGATGACCCAGAACTTGGTGCTCTCCATTCTGGCTAAGCAGAGTCGAGGTGGTCCTCAACAGTACCCTCCTGTGATCAGGTCAGTGTAGTTATAAAACCATGCTTTGTCTCGAGTCAGAAGATCCTCATTTGACCACCTAGATGGGGGTCTCATGCAGGTGGGAGAAGACCCTTGTCCCCCGACTTCACTGTCCTTCAGTTGCCCACACTGGCACGTTTGCACCAAGGAATGTCTGCAGCCAAGGCCCGGGGCTAGACCGTGACTCACGCCGCTGCTCTGCCAATCTGATGCAAAGCTTCCTGTTGTGCAGCTCTTCTTAGCAGTGTTTCCTCCACTCGGGGAAAATGACAGCTGGTGACTAATGTGTGGACGCAAAGGTGTTGCCTGGAGCGTGCACCAGGGGGAAGATTAATAGAGTCAATATTTGCCCTGCTGTTGAGTCTGGGGATGGGGAAGCTGGCTTCAAGCAAACAGTGAGTCATACTATTTACTCTCTCCTCTTAGCACACTGAATGAAGCACAGTCTGAACTCTGACCAGCGAGCCCCACCTGCTAAAGGGGTCCTCTTTTGGTTTGTGGACTGTTGAACAGTAGTGGCTCAGTGATGGATGTGCCCCCCTCCCCCCCACTGAGGCAGTATTTCATGTGGACACCCTACAGATACCTGTGCTAGGCATTTTATTAAGGATACAAGGAATACGAATCCGTTATTCTTATTAAGGAGAACACGTACATAGCTGGGAGAGTCTGCAATGGCACAGGGAAGGTTTGCTTGTGGGACATGGTGATGCCAGCTCTAAGATACAGGTGGCTCTCAGACTGGCTGGGCAGCCTTGCCAGGGGAAGCAGACCTGGCTGTGGCCCATGGGGACACGCCTGGGAAGACTTGGGTTGAGACAGATGTTGCAATGTTGTGTGCTGAGCACATGCTCTGTTCCTAGCCCATGTTGGGCTCTGGTGACAGAGGTGAGTTTTTCAAGGAACCCAGGCAGGATGGCAGTGTCCCGGGTGCCACACATAATGGGAGCAGGCAGATGCTGCTTATCCTGAGCACTGGGACTTACCTTGTTCCTAGAAAACTCACTCTGGTCTCTGGTCCTTAGAGTCCTCATCTGAAAGGGGACAGACTGGACTTTGTGACCTCTCAGCCCCTTTCAGTGTAGCATGTTTAAATCCTTGAGTTCTCTTTTCAGGAACCAGAGGTTGCTGACCATGGTGCTGACTGGTAAAGGCATGCTGAAATCAGGGTGGGGTTTCTGGCAATTCAGGACCTCTGAAATCTGTTCTGGTCTCCCCTCTACTCCTCGCCCAATTCCCCAGCCTCCCCCAGCCAGCCATGCAGTGGAGGCTGCAGGCTGAGCGTGAGATGGAGCTTTTCCTTGCCTAACACAAGCCATCGCAAGAAGCAGCAGGTCCAGCACTCGGTTCTCCTTTTGTCAAGAAAAACCTGGGGTACAGTGGCTGTGAGGCCTGGGTATGGATGAGGGCATTGACTCAGGAGGAACCAAGACTGAGTGACTCAGCCCAACTCTGTTCCTCAGATTCTTCTCCTGTTGTCGATGTGCCAAGGCTTGAGCTAGAACCTGGGTCTCTGGCAGCACCCAGGCTAATGTACAGCCTCACTCTAACATCATATGCATGCATCTCAACCACCCCATAGATTTCTCACTGAAAAACAACATTGATGTCCAGCTCTGCATAAGATGCTTTTCGTGTTAGTCAACGAATCAGAGCAATATACAAGATGGAAGCCTCAGATTGGCAGTTCATATGTAATACCTTCTGGAATATCACAGGGCACCCCCACTGCCATGTGTCTGTGCTTTAGGAATTCCAGTTTATTCCCATGTTATACAACTCTTACCCGAGGGAGCATGGAGATGTTACATGTAATTATGGTGAATCATTTAGCAAACAATTAGGGACCAAGAACAAACAAGTCCCTGTTTCCAGAAACCCTCTTTAATCACTTTGTGCCTCCTCATGACCCAGAGCAAATATTAAGATAATTAATCACCATCAACCCGTCAGTCATAAGGACTTTATTTCCAATTAACTATGTTCAGTTGCTGCTCCGTTCAGGAGCAGACTAAAGTTTTGTTCAAGGTCACCTCTGAATTCTGACTCCTCTTTCTGTGGGCAGAAATTCAAGGTGGTGCTGATCCCTCCTCCAGGACTCTGAATTCTTCACCCTCGCACTATTTCATCAGAACATCTCTCACATTACTTTTGTAAGAGATGCCTGGAGGGGGAGAAAGAGAGACTGTGCAGTGGTTTCCCAGAGACCAGATCGAGGTGCTTTGGGTACATGCTGGCTTCTTGGACAGTCAGGTGAGCTGGGAGAGTCATAAATATTTGCAAGAAGAGTGAGGTGATGCCATACCAAGGAAAGCAGGTGACTTCTGGGTAGGGAAGTTTCTGAGAACTGAGAACACAAGGGGAGACCTCAGGGCTGGCTTGATATGCTGGAGAATCGCCAACATGCACATGGAGTCTGGCACATGGGAGGAGTTACGCAACGTTCCTCTGGGTGAGTGTACAATAAATGAACCAAAAATTTGTCTCCTTTATCAGCACAGAACAGGTGCAAAATAAATCAAGCTCCTGCTTCTCCATCACAGCTTAGCTTTCAGTGATGCCCTTTGCTGCACTGGGGGCCCTCTTTGAACTTCCACATGCCTTCATGCCCCTCTAGCTCAGATCTCTATCTGAGTAATAAAATAGTAAAATTTAAAATAAATTTTATTTATTTAAAATAATAATATTTAGATTAAATAGTAAATAGTAAAATTTAAATTAAATAGTGCATATTAAAGCCTTGTTTATGAAATGTGGAAGATCAAACACAGGTGTTTAGCTTTAATCCCTTTGGAAATCCAATAAAAATGACAATAAAGGGACTTTTAAAAAGACTTAAGGCCAAAGAGAGAAAGAGATGAAATAGCAGCATATTTGGGCTCCAGTGAGAGGATGGAAGGCAAGTGGCTGAGAAGTAAGTGATGGGGCAGATTGGAGACACGGAGTCTAAGCCAGATGGGCCTGA